>JAYXIM010046891.1:0-144164 GCA_037575425.1 Anastrepha fraterculus | reverse complement strand
AATGATGCCGCACAGATTCAATGACGCAAGCCATGTGCGCTCTGGTGCTGTGTAAATATGTATTTATATTAGCTAATCGCCATTGGGCTTTCGCAGGGGCGGCAATTCACAGCTAGCAAGTTCATTTTGTTGATTTTTTTTGCATGTGCGCAAATAAATCGTTGAGATCGTTAAATAACCCGCCGATGCTGGTAAGCACACACACATATGTAGTAAACACACATGTCCCTCCTGCGGGCTAAAATGCCGATTAATTAAAAGCTTAACGCAACTTTACTATTTTATGTCCCGAAACGCTAGGCAGTAAGGTTGCAGAAATGTATGTAAGCAAAAAATAAAAATAAAACCAAACAAAATCTCTTATATGAGTTAGGGAAAGTTTGCCAAAATGTTACAAATCATTTCGAATAGCCCTTACGCTTCTTTTTTTTCGGGGAGGATGGGTGCAAAAATTAGTCACGCTTGAAATTTTATGCTACCGAATATTGAATATAACCAACAACAAGTTTAGTAAAGTTTGCAAATTAGTTGGCCGCTTTTGGGAATTTGCGTAAAGCAGCAGGGGCGGCTTAGTTAGCTCACTGGCAAAGCTATGGAAAAAAGCTTAACAACAGAGTTGTGGTCACAAGTGGCTACAACAATGAGCCGGTTAACTGAAGTGGTGGTGGTTGGTAGATGTAAAAGAGAACCTAATAAAGTTGAAGGAAATTTAGGCAAGAAGATAACACCATAGCCTTATTCCAACGGGTTGGCAAATAAAGTTTTATGCCCTTGACGTTTTTTGTGGAATGTGACTTCAGAGTAGCAAGAAAAATGACTTCATACATATAAATTGGTGTGACTTGACAAGTTTATTTTTTCATTGAATGAAATGCTTCTTGTGCATGATATTTCTAATAAAAGTTTTTTGAGGAGCTCAGTTTTTCTGCCGAATATTCGTCTTTCACATGAGGTTTTGATTTTCCGCTTCAATCTGCAGAAATGTACGACTGGGGCTCAACGGACGCGCTTAAATACTTAAAGCGGGAACATAATTAGTGGAAAAATGTGTCATTAGTGCGTCAAAAGTGGTGGTTTTGATGCTGAAAACCGCTAGACAGAAAATAATTAAATATTTCATGCCTAACGCAAAAATAATTGGCAGAAGCTCTGAGAGGCGGCCGTAGCCGAATCGATTTGTGTGTGTCTACAATTCGGTAGGGTCCGGTTTTGACACCCGCTGCGGGTATGAAACATCAAAGTTCCTCATAAAAAAACAATCATCTGTCGTTCGGCTTTGGCATAAAACTGTAAGCCACCCCATTTGTGGAAAATAGCAAGACGTACACCAAAAGTTGGAGCAGGAGCTCGGCCGAACACCTAACAAAGGGTGCAAGCATCAATTATATAAGTATACATATAACAAAATTCCATTTTGAAACGTTTCAAAACCATAGTAATAAATCAGAAGCAAGAACAATGGCTACCGTAAGAGTTGAAGTCAAGTGAGCTTGAAAGGTTATATGTGTCCATAGTTATGAAAGTGGCTTAAGTCATATAATTCTAGTTTCAAGATATTTAATGAATTGCGTTTGAATGAGTTTAAAAATATTTTTATATTATGCGACATTTTAATTTATAATTTTCTTAGTCTTGATTAATGAAAATTTATTATCAATATGAAAATATTGTTTTTAAAGCTCTAATTGACTTAGACTAGGGACGGGCAGCAGAGTGGCACGCTCGCAGCAGAGCGTGCTAGCAAAGTGCTAGATGAGGGAGCGACAAACTTACATCAGAAGGTTAAGCAACAGGCGTGTACGTATATTAATCACTTCTGAGCAACGCATATGGGTGTGTAAAAAAGAGAGTGAAGCTTTGCCAATAGCAAAGTTACCAGATAAGGGGACTTCATTCCATATTAGGGGATTTTGAAGTGTTGGGATTTGCTAGATCGTTCATATCAAATAATAAAATGCTTTTAGTTTTTTTATTGGAAACGCTTCTTTGAATATTAACATCATCTTTGCAAATTTCTATTTTATTTACTTTTATAATTTTTGTAATCAAGAAGCATAGGCGATTTTTTAATCAAGAAGTTTGAACATTCGCATGCCAAAGTTTCCATTTTCAAAATTAATTGAATGCTCTATAAATGACTTAGTGCAATAAAGAACGATGAGTTTTATGTGAAACAATATCTTCGCGGAATATAACGGAACTACTTATATTTTCTTTGATATATTGTGCATTCAACAAGTGATTTTATTCGCGGATAGAAGCACGTGTTGTTAAAACATAAAATGGAATCTTCGAACGCATATAAGAGGCATATTTTGTATTTTTTTTATAAAAGTGGTAAAAATGCAACAACTGCTGCTGCAGAAATAAACACTGTTCACGGAGAGGATACCGTGAGTGTAAGGACTGCGAAAAAGTGGTTTTTAAAATTCTGAAGTGGTAACTGCGACGTGGAGGATGCCCCGCGCGCTGGTCGTCCTGAAGTCTTTAACTCCGACGCCTTGCTCGAACTCGAATTTGACAGTCGATATGATAGCTCAGAGGTTAAATTCATCGCATGGAACAGTTCAGGGGTTCCGCAATGACTTTCCGTCGTCAACCTTCAGCAGAGAGTGGATGTGTGTTCTCAGCGGCTGTAACGGCTTGAAAATGAAAGTTTTTTGAACCGTATCGTAACTGATGAAGAAAAAGGGGTCCTTTACAATAATCCCGTTCGCAAACGCCAATGATTAGATTAAGATGAAACCCCAGAACCGACCCCTAGAGATGACCTTCACCCCAAGAAGATTCTTCTGTCTATTTGGTAGGATATGGCCGGCATTGTTTATTATGAACTTCTGGAACCAAACCAAATGATAACTGCTGATTATTATTCCCATCAGCTATCAAACCTGAATGAGGCACTTAACAAAAATGGACTGTCTTTAGTGAATAGACGCAAAGTTTTGTTTCACCACGACAACGCAAGACCTCATACCGCAAGGCAAACATAAGGCAAGCTGAACGAGCTCGGATGGGAGCTAATGCCGCATCCATCATACTCTCCAGATATTGCACATTGTGATTATCACCTTTTCCGTGGACTTCAATCCCATATGAGTAACAAGAACTACTCCTCAAAAGAAGCTATAAAAGGGATATCGAAGCATATTTTGGCTCCAAGGACAAACAATTTTTCGAGAAAGAAATTAAAAATTTGCCCAAACGTTGGGAAGACATTGTAAATAATGAAGGAAAATATATTATTGATTAATAAATACTTTAAAAATCTTTTTTATTAATTTTAAAACCACCTTAAAAAAACGCACGAACTTATGGACTTACCTGATAGTTTAGGGGCGGTGTATAATGGGAGTAATTTAATATTTTTGTATATTTTTGGTATTCCTATTTAAGGTGAAAGAACTTAGGTGAAAGAACCAAGACGTGGCATTTAGAATCATTTAAAGAAGTTTTGTAGAACATTTTATAAGGTTCGAGTCTTAAAAAAATGCAATTTTCAGCCAATTGACAGATTCGCCTGTGGTATTTTTCACTCCTTTTGTTATTGATTTTTCTAGTGACTTCGTCGAAATAAAATCCGGCTGCAACATTCGTTTTACCGAAAATGGCTTTTTCCTTCTACACTTTTCTATCAATTCATAATAATGTTTAGGGTTGTACGAGGTTGTATAAGTAAGTTTCTTTTTAACACACTTTTATTAGGTCGGGTTGTATGTATGTATGTATGTATGTATGTATGTATGTATGTATGTATGTATGTAACGGAATCTTTGAGCTTAATTTTCACTGGCTTCTAAAAATCTGATCGACTTGAAATTTTGCACACCTATCAAGAACCGATGACAATGCAATAATTTGATAAAAGTTTTCCATTATCCTTATTAGGATTGCCAGGATTAATATTTTCTTTTTTTACCTGTGGGCAAAAAGTAAGGTGAATTTGGTTGTAAAATGAAAAATCTTTTTTTATTCTTGTAAATCAGTTTCTCAGGCTCCCTCCACGAAATAAGTTCTTCATCCCGATTACTTCTTTATCACGGCCGATAACTGCATAGCTTTAGACTCACAGTCGATAAGAAAGGAATTAAATATAACACGAATATATCGAATCATTTATTCACTGACTGCAATGATAACAATAATTTTCATTCATAATAAACAAAAAATAGTTTAAAGAAACTAAAAAACACGCTTTTTTGCTAATCGAACTAAAAAGTAGAAAATAAAAAATAGTTTAAAAAAACTAAAAAACACGCTTTTATTGCTAATCGAACTAAAAAGTAGAAAATAAATTTTAATGACAAAGAGACCTATAATGAAGTAATAGCAAATCGAACGATCAGTCATAATCAACTACCTCAGAACAGAATTATAACAACAATTAAGATACAAATAGAGTAATTCAAATTAGAGTTAAAAGCGTGGGATGCTTGATATAGTAAATATTACAATCATTCTATTGGCAACTACCTATGTACAGAGGGTTATGAAAGTGAAGCAAAATGCATCCCACGCTTTTAACTCTAATTTGAATTACTCTATTTGTATCTTAATTTTTGTTATAATTCTGTTCTGAGGTAGTTGACTATGACTGATCGTTCGATTTGCTATTACTTCATTATAGGTCTCTTTGTCATTAAAATTTATTTTCTACTTTTTAGTTCGATTAGCAATAAAAGCGTGTTTTTTAGTTTTTTAAACTATTTTTTATTATGTTCATCACAGCAGAATGTGTCCTTTATGTGGACAATATTTTGAGCCATTGCTGAAATTTTACTGGTTAATGATCGTAAAATTGGTAGCTGTTTGCTTTCAATTAATTGAGCCTTGTGAGATAGCCAACTATGATGATTCTACGTTTAGTGTCGGTGTCCAAAATGAGTTATATAATCTTTGTAGCAGAATATGTAATTAGAAAACTTGAGAAATAAAGCATAATTTCACGTGTAATAAATTAATAAATACATCTTTTACAGATTATTTGCATAGCTCTCAACTAGCATCAACTCAAAACTGAGTTTTCATTTATTTTCCGTAATTTTCCAGTTACAGCTAATAAATGAACTGATAAACGGCTGGAGGAGCCAATAAAAGTAGAGTGTCAAACCCACATAAGAAGTCGAAAAGAACTTTCAAAGCATACAAATCCCTGTGTTGAAAGGGTAAGTCTTTTGCTTTTGAATCGTCTTTTTAACAGTTTTTTGAAGTTATCACCAAAAGCTAGAAAATAAGCCTATTCTAACCGGCTTAGGACGCAGCCCTAAAAATATATACATACGACTATAAAAAATAGGTGTCTATGTTATTGAAGGACTCATTATAGATAGAGAGTTAATGCTTATGTAAGTACTCATCTCTGAGACAGACGAGAGATCTCGTCCAAATCAAAGATTATTGGGTCCATAAGTGTACCTTGTTTTTCAATTAAAAATAACATAAAAGCGATTGGATATAAGCTCACAATTATGTTACATGTCTATACGAAACAAATCCAATGGAAACGGCGCTAAAAGAGATTATATCCAAAATAAGATATGCATGGTTTTTAAACATTCCACGATATCTTAAATACACTTGGGATACCAGATAATGCGAACTAAGCTAAAAAGAGTACCAAGTACTTGAGACTAAACATAGATAGGAAATTGACTTGGAAGTCAAACATCTTAGAAAGAGTCAGGAAAGCGAACCTAGCTTTTTATGCCTGCAAGAGAGCTTTAGGAAAGACATGGGGAATTAAACATAAGGTTGCTTATTGGCTTTATACTGCTGTGCTCAGACCCATTCTTCTACATGGGTGTTGTCTGGTGGTGTGCTATGCAGAAAAAACCCTATTCTAATTTATTGAATAAGGTGCAGAGATTAGCAGAATTAGCAATATGTGGCGTCATGAAAACCACGCTATCCATGGCTTTGGATATCATACATATTACTTCTGCCACCCCTAGATCTCTTTTGCAAACACTCAGCGGCCTGTTCCGTTTTACGACTCAGAGCGAGCTCAGAATGGAAGACTGTCACACATGGACATTCAACCATCCTAGACTCCTATACGGATATGCCCAGTGATTGTGATTATCATACTCCCATTGTCTGCTTCGAAGAAGATCCATCACCCAACACACCCGTTAAGATCTACAAGAATGGATCTAAAATTGACACCGCTGTAGGATCAGGGTTATATTGCTAAGAGCTTTCTATCAGTGAATCCTTTAAACTATCGGATCACTGTAGAGCTTTTCAAGCGGTTATAAACGCTATTCATGAAGGCTTAAACTAGTTAGAGATAAACAGAATATCATTAACAGATATCTGCATTCTATCAGACAGCCAAGCTGCCCTACGGGCCCTAGACGCATTCCAAATAACATCAAGAAGTGTCTTACGTTGTCGCCAACCAATATCGTATTATCTTATGCGGGGTTCCACGCCACAGAGACATATCAGAGAACTGTAAGGCTGGCCAACTTGTAAGAGAAGGTACCTGTATGCCAAACGTAAGTAATTTTATGGGCGTACCTCTCGCAGCTTGCAAGCTTCTTATTATGGATTAGTGTCAATACCTGTGAAATTGCTGGGCAAACATGGCCAAGGCTAAATCTACGTCTGTCCAAGAATATTATAAATTTGAGTAGACTTCAAATTAGGACCTTGGTAAGGGCCCTCACAGGACATTGTCTCATAGGTGGTTACATGCATGATTTCTGTCATAGCTGCAGGAATGAGGAGGAGTTGGAAACAATTCAACAACTTTTTGCACATGCCCGGCTCTAGTCAGAAGCAGGAACCGATATCTAAGATCCTACTTCTGAACGAATAAATATAATCTATACATTTTAGGTATCAACAACCTTTTACGCTTTGTCAAAAGCTCAGGATGGTTCAATATGGAAGGGGAAATGTAGCCCAGCCCCTGCGGCTCACAACGGACCCATTTCGTGGTCTAAGTGGCATCGCTGTCTCTATGTACGATGCGGCTTCCAAACCTAACCTAACCTAAAGCTAAAAAGAGTATTAATAAGGAGATCTGTCGGTAAGATACCTCATGGAGTACTACTACTTTAGAGATTCTGGCACTGAATCCATCGTTAACAATCATGAAAGACGAGGAAAGTTGCAAAGTTTTAATAGCTTACAGATCTCTACTTGACTTGATGAAACCATCAGTCATTATGATCATAAATCTCAGCTAAATTAGATCCAGTCAACTGACTATTTCGACAGGATGGGATCAAAGGGAGGAGAGGATTTTACAAGCATGTTCAGACGAGCATGTCAAGAGATGTTCAGTGTGATGGGGAGCGGTATGCCGCACAAATATGTAGTATGTCAAGGTCAATCCTGGATCAGTAAGAGCTTAACCTGCTCCAGTATTCACAACGTAATAGGTACCAGAAAATCTAGGATCTCGCAAGGCAGTTTAAACTCATCTGCTATGTACTATATGGCGGTTGCACTCCTACGGAATTAAGATGGTAATGGTATAAAGAGCTTAAGCATAAGAAGCTTATCTGACATTTGGTTCTCGTAATTTGAAATAGGAGAAGACGAATGGGGTAGTTAGTTGACAGAAACTGCTTGCTGGTCATGATACCATACACATTAACGGTGAGCTTACACGCCTCACTGGGAAAATGGTGTTCAGTCGCTTTTCCGTGTGTAGTACTTTGACAGGCTTGTAACTTTCTCCACTGCGTCCTACAGATGGGCGCTGCCTAGTTCATGCCAGCCGCTCAATTACTTTAAAGGTCACCAGCAAGGTTTCTAGGTAATTTCCAAAATGTTACCAGTTACTGACTTGAGGGCTTTATTGCGGTTTTGGACCTTAATTAGATGATTCCCTACAAGCTCATAGCATATTCCGACGATTTGGTGGTGACTTGAACGTGAGCCAAAAAAGGGGACTACGGATAAGTTCTCGCTTTTCTCGCTACAGAAAACCTTATTGAAAGGGAATTAGCATATTCGATTTTATGGGAATACAAAGGTTAAAGAAGGTATCCAGATGCATAGCTGCTCGATATGAGCACTCTATAAAACTTCAAGAAATACACCTACTAAGTATAAGAAAATGCAGTCTGCGTCAGAAAAAAGGAACCGCGATTATTCATGAAGTATAAAAGATATATATTTCAAATTATTTTTACATGAAAGTATGTACACAACTTCGAATCACAATTACTCAATAAGCAAAGTAGTCTTCATCGTTGTCGAGTATAGCCTGACATCTTCTTCATGCTATGAACCAGCTTTTCTGCGTAGCTCGTCGACAAACAGGACTAGATTTTGCGACCTTGATGCACGAGTTGCTTTAAATCATGGACTGGCCTTCCGTCAATATGCGTTTTCATAGTTCCCCACACATTTTCAATGGGGTGGGCGCCTGGAGACCGGGAAGGCCAGTCCAATACTGTGACGCCATTTTCTTTTTTTTTTGTTGTTTCTCAATGTGTTTTTCTGATGATGTGGGTCGGTAGGATCTGTTCGCCTCTTTCAGTCAACGCTCGATGGTGTTAATACTCACATCTATTCCCTTTTTGGCAAGAACTGTGTGTGCTGGGCGTAGTCACAAAGAAGGGTCCCGCTTAAAAAGTTAGACGATCCTTTATCCTGCTTTTTTGTCGTCATTCGCTTCAAGCCGCGCTCGGAAAAGTCATCAAAATTTTTGTACACCTTATACCGCTGATTCCACATCACAACAAATTTTTTTTAATTTTTTAATTACGTTCGCAGCCGCGGCGTAAGATAATTTCGGCCCTTTCGAATGCGTGCATAAAAAACGCCTCGCGTACTTCTCACTCGAACGACACTAACTTGAGTTAGCACTGGCGTCGTAGCCCTTGAGTAGGACTATTACGCAGCAAAAAGCTGAACGAAACCGGTTCTGTTCTTCTGACTCAGACTTTAATTTGTGGCAACACAAACTTTCAATGAAACAAAAAACTGTGGAAAGGTTAGGAAGATTTCGGGTCTAAAAACTCGGAAAAGTAAATTTGACAAGGTTTTCAATCAAGATGACGAGTCATTACAAATAAAAGCTTCTTGATATATAATATTTAGACATCCAATTAGCGCTGATGACGTTTGGCTCTGTCACAGGTTACCTGAAGCGTGTAGTTAATAGACAGTTTATTTGAATCACGGCAATGAGGTAACAGGGGCAGCCTGTTCCATGAATGTCTTGCACTTTAGAAGATAATCCGTGGCTTAAGAAATTTTAGATGATTAGAGTGATGCAGCTTTGGACTTCACAGTGGCACGACCAGGTGTGTTTTCTATCTATGTGAGATCAAGTCAGCGGTAAAAACAAAGTAACTGCGATTTTGACGTAGATACTGGTAAGGTGGACTGCGGTGCTGGTGGTTAAAGACGAAAAACTTTGTTTCACATGCCATCATTTTTCGAAAAGAAATGCTAAGTATATGCGAATCCTACAAAATCTCAGACGATAAAGGCACAAACGGAAACAAAGCAATATCCAAGTATACTGACAGCCAGCTGACACTATTATTAATATCATCACCTATACTCAAATGCAAGCTGCTGCTAAAAAATACAAAATATAATTACTTTTAGTGCCTCAGCACATGGCCTCCTCTCAGATCTCGGTTCTCAAGACAGTAGAAAATTAAGCGAAGATGAATTCGTTCGGACGCTCTTTCGGTTTAATACAAAGAGCTAGCTTTGACTTAACTTCTACAGAAGCTAAGGCTTCAGATCTGCTAAGACAAAACTAGGACAAAGAGCTAACGTACTTAGAATTTAAGTAACTCTTAGGTGAACTATAAACTCTCAGGTTCTTTTTTCACCGATTGGCATACGAGAATGGAACCGCTTAAATCCCCGCTTTTCTCTTGTCCTCAATGCTACGAGTATATTGCGTATATATACCTATGTACATACAGACCAATTTTTTTACCATCCGCTTCGACTTTTCACTTTGGTCGAAGGAAATGACCACCATTTACTGTGAGAAGCGCCATATATTGGGTATACTTGAGTAAATTTATTAGAGTCAAAATTGTCTGAAAAGCCTACCGCCAAGCCCATCACCAATTTGTAGTTTGAATAGAATAGTTTGTGCGTAACTACGATTAGGTAAAACCCGGGCTTGAATCCCATTGTGAAACATTGAATGATAGAAATGGTTTTTCTAATAGGTGTCGCTCGTCGGCAGGCACTGGCCTTAGTATAGTTAATATGGTTAAATTGAAGTAAATTGTCGCTGATGAGGAGGCTATTGAAATTTTTACAAAAAAAATTTAAAAAATATCTCAATGGTATTTGCCAGAACTGGACCCATCCGCATTCTTATTAACTTCTGAGTAGTCACTTGGGAGACACTACAACTAACTAACCAGCTTTTTAGAAATTTTAGCTACCAGTTACATATGTTATGAGAGCCAAGCTGAGAAGTGATTAACTGCTTATTTGATGAAATATATAAAAATTAATGGAAGAGAAGTACAAATAAATGCAGAGCTAGCACAGAGGTACATATTTTAAGGCAAAATTTAACTGGAGCGAAAAGGGTTTTATCTGAAGAATCAAAATTACTATTTACAAGGTAATCCTCATGCAGAAGTGGGAACGAGCAATGTTTCCTCGCAAAATGTTTCCTCCTACTAAGTTGATAAATCCATATAGTGTACCACAAAGAGTTATTACGTATTTTTAAAACTTATTTACTTTATTGCAAAATTAATACTGAGCTCAGATTTTAAAATGAATGCACTATTTAAGTGGAGCATAACTTTGAATTTAGTACAACTCGCATCACACACAATTAGGATCTCTATTTGTGCTGACAACATTCCATGTGTCATAACAGATTTTCATTTCCTTTTAAATTTAACTTTCACACACAAACCAAAATGAACAGCATTGAATTTATGATTTAGCTCATGAAATTTGGCAAATTTACAAAATTATGATGAACTCTTTTCTGTGGCGAATCATGACATTTATGTGCTTCCTGTACGTAGCAGCTGCTGTTTTGGGCGTGGCAGAGCACACACTTACACACACAAGTCACATTTGCTTTTTTGGCTTTTGCCATGACATCTCACAGCTCTAATAAAATCTAATAAAAATGTATGCAATAAAAACGCGACAAAATTGGCTACAGTCGTTTTATGGCGGAGATACAAATGCATACACATACAATACTATATGATACATACGCTAAACATTTATATACGAATGCGTGCTTATATTTCTATGACGGCACTCACACACACACATATACTTGTATTTTTACTGCACTGTACAGACGCAGAAGAAAAATCATTGCAAATCAAAAGCGGAAATGTGCGCGTGTATATCATCTCAGATATACAGTAAAACCACATGTAATTGGGCACTCTTATATGGGTATGGGAATAAGTTTCCGTCCTTTCTTAGCCAAAGTTAGGAATTATTTAAACAATGAAATAATACATGATATTATGTAAAGCATGTGCCATTGGCAGCTTCAACTTTACTCCATCTTTTAGGCAACATGCGGATTCCTCTGACGAAAAATTCGAGTTCTTTTGAATTGATCTATTCATTGAGCCAGTTTGTGATGCTCTCGTAAGAAGGGAACCGCTCTCCAATAAAGGCTGACTGCATTGATCGGAACAGATGGTAATCCGAAGGTGCAATGTCTGGGGAATACGGCGGGTGGAGCAAGATTTTCCAATTCAGTCCCTCTAACTATTTCTGGACCGATTTAGCAACATGTGGCCTGGCGTTGTCATGCAGCAAAATCAGTTTGTCATGTCTACCGTCCCATTTCGGCCGCTTTTCTTTGAGAGCACTCTCTTTCAATTGATCTGGCACCCAGTTACCTGCTTTCTGGATCATTCCTATCGCGTGCAAACGTTTACCGACGGCTGATCTATCAACATCCAACTGGCTCACATATACCAATTCAAATCACCAGTGAACACAAAAACAGTATCAGTAACACCATCTCTTCTACGAGGGCGGAAACTTTTTCCCATACCCAATAATTTGAACACTCACAAATATTGGACAAAAGTGCTACACCAAAATAAATTAGTACAACAAATTGGGCACAATTTTTCTAATTTTTTCAAAAAGAATCATTGATATTAGGGGAAGTAAAATATTGCTTCCATTTCCTGCTAAAAGTCAGTAGTTAGCCATATCTCTCGTTGTATACATCGCATTAGGTCCCACTACATGTCAATCTAAAGGTATCATTGAGTTTCCAAAGACATTCTCCAACTCTTTCGTGTTTGATGAACCTAGTATGTATATATTACAGCATTCCAAAATGGTGTCAAAAATAGAGAAAATCCCATAGATTATTCAAATCCACCGTGCACAAGATGAAATGTCGAAGCACACGCCCAAAAATTGTGTGCTTCTCATGGTCTCAGTAAGGTGTCGACTGCAACAGCGAAGTGATATAGCCTGTTCTGGTAATATAGACGTCGGAGATGACGCACGCTCGTGTTATCGAATCGTCGAAAATATTGATAAAATTATGGAAATCATCCAGTCGGACTGACATATGAGAACTTCTTATTCCATTTCCCAGGAACTTTAGTCAGAAACTCGTTATGAACTATTTGAATACACACTCGTGCACCTATGTAGGTGATGCGACTCTAAATCCATTGGTGATATGGAACAAAAAGTCCAAGTCGGAGGCCATTAGTTACTATATAGGCTTGTGGTCAAGTACAAGTCAACTCGCAGTCCGTTATGCCCCAATAATAGTCATAGTAAGTGTCACAATAATTGACGCACAAGATTCCCGTAGTCCAAATTAATGTCTGCAATTCTTTGCTGAAACATTGCGAAGTACACCCAGTTTTGGAGCGAATGATAACTGATGGTGAAGAATGGGTTTCATAAAGAACAACAGCTGTAAAAGATCATAGTGAAATCGCGTTGAGCCGGCCCAAACAAATGTAGCTATGTATTTATTTGATGGAATCGAATAAGAATCATCTACTCTGAGCTACTCCGATTGAAACAAACGCTCAATTCGTATATCTACTACCAAAAACTTATCATATTGGAACAGATGATACACCAGACACTGAAAAAAATTAGGAATAGAAAGAAGGGTGCTTTCCATTAAGACAACGCCCGACCTCAAACATTTTTAGCGAACTCGTAGAGCTTGAACGGAAGGTTCTATCGCAAGCGCCGAATAGTCCCTATCTGATTTCAAAGGCTTAACAGCTTTTAAATATTCTTAATAGTACAAAACTGGCCTCAAGAGAGGTGGTTGAAAATGAGTTGGTCAAGTTTTTTACAAATAGAGACAAGTGCTCTTTGAATTCCGGTATTATGAAATTTTCTCTTAAATATACAAAAGTTATCGTGCTGCGAAAATTTTATCTAATTCGAAGAGCCCTAACTATGTTAATTCCAGTTGGGAAAGATTTCTAATTCACTTTCGAGTAAATTTCTTTGAAATTATCTGTCAAATGCATTGAAGTTCACTCGTGAGCGGAATTTTCTATAAGACGTGGTTGCGTACATCGCGGTACCGCTACTAGGCCTTGGCTTTGGCAGAATCAGCCATTTAGCTGATGTAATTTTAAATTTTTGTTTTTTTCTTGTACAAAAAAAAACGTTTTTCCCTTTATTCTCTTTTATATAATCTTCCTTATTTATTTTAACCTAACTTAACTTTTGAGTTTTGACTTACAAAAGCTGACTATTTTGATACTTTCTTCATAGTTCTCTCACATGTTATCGGTAAAAACGCCACAGCAATTTCGCGCTCAGTTTTTTTCAGATCAACCTGCGTAATCTTGTAAATATTTTATCATACTTGACTACGACAAGATTAGGTTAGGTTAGATCACATTGCTCCCTAGGATAGTAAGGCTCATTTGAACAAATTCATCTACTGTTATAACATTGCCAGGGAAAGGTCGGTAAGGGGAAAAGACCGAACGATGCCCATTTACGTGTGTAATAACCGCTTCGTGTTGCTGATGCAAATCAAGCAGATATACAAAACTGTTATTTCCCCAAGATTAACAAAACAGTAGGAGCCAAGATGTCTTCATCTGAGTCTCGCGAGAGTAAGATGATTCCAATCCAACTTCCAGATAGCTGATGCAAAAGGAGCACGAAGTAATATCAAGTCTCGCCACAATATAGTCTGCATAGAAAACCTGCAGCAATTGAAAGCTTCCGCACTTCGTTAGCCTTAGAAGTTATCTCGAGTATCTTCAATCCACGCACGGCCAGATGTATATCGCGACTTTGCAAGTTGGCCTTCTAGCTCAGCGCTCGCTGAGTTAACACGAAGCCCAGCTTTTCAGCAACAAACTACTGGTAGTCAAGGGAAACAAAAATGCTCTCCATGCGCGGTTGAACTACCTCACAAGTCCCAGCTCGTTAGCCAAGCAATATTTTTTAAATGTAGAAAACGAAGTACAAACCCCTGAATCTGAAGAGAAGAGCAGTAGATTGATCAATAAAAATCTTGCCATTTCCAAAAAAAGTTTCATCTGTATAAATTAAACAGAATTCCCAGCATCGCCAGTGTCCAACTTACACAGAATTTACTGTACTCGTATGCTCAGTGAGTAACATGACCAAGTTACCATCTTCATCAGCGAACCGCCTCATACATACTCGTATGTGCGTATGTATGTAGTCAAAAGTCAACAGCAAATGATGCGTCAAATGCAACATTGCGTGAGAGAAACGCATGAGGTAAAATGTGAAGCAAACTTCTCGAAGGCGGTGGAAGGATTGCTGATATGCGCAAATTTTATATTGCAGAAAATTATGTATCCTTTTGTGATTGCTCGTGTTTCATTTGTGGTGCTTCCTTTTTTGTTTTTTTTGTTTTTGTTTTTATATAATACTATATCCTATTTTTATTTTTATTTTTTTCTTTCACTTATTTACGTTTATGCAATTTTGTATTTCATTTGAGATTTTATTATTATTCCCATTTCTTGTTTGTACGTACACCACCGCACATAAACATGATGAGAAGTATATATTATTCGTATTAAATTTATGTGCAGAGATGACACTAAAATGCACATAATGCCGCTCTCCGCGCTGTTTCTGCACAGTTGGTACAAAATACGAAGGAATATTTATTTTAAGGCAAATATTTCTCGTGAGTTTTATTTTATATTTCTACGTAATTCAATGGAGTTTACTTGCCAATTTTTATTAAACAACTCAAGATATAAAAAAATGTAATTTAGGCTATTCGTTTGTCTAAATAATCGTTTAGAAATAAACAACAAAGAATGCGTAAGAGAATATTGAGTCTAGTGATTTAATTTTGAATGAAATTACAGTCTTTAGCTACATATCAGAAAAATACAAGATGATTGAAAACTAAGAAATCAATAATCAAATAATGCCAGTTTTCTAATGAAATTATTTGTTTCACTCAAAAAAATCACTCTCATTTTCAGTATACTTATCCCAGTGATCCTGCAATAATTTTATATCATATTTCTAATGGATTTCTCAAACCTCTACAAAATACTGTACTGAATTATCATATTAGCAAATGCAATCCTCATTTTCCGAACAGTAACCGCATATGACCGAAAAAGTCCACCATTTTATTTCTTTATTTAAGTCAATGGTTACAACCTTACAAACTAGATTTACAGGGTAAAATAAACAAAAACAAATAAGAACTAAAATTAAATAGATAGTTTAATTAATTAATGATAAGTCACAGTAAGTGACTTAAATTGAGGTCTTGCCATCGCAAAGTCAAGATGAGGACTTCTTGGAAGCCGATTTATCTCTTCAAGCCCTCTTGTAAGATGGGCGAAATTAAGGTATTTAGATCTGAGAACTTCAACCTAAAATGAATTATAAGAGCGAAGTACTTTATTTGGCCGAGTAGGTCTGAACCGTCAAAGGTATCAGTTATTACAGCGTCCGGCACTCGAAGTGTAACCAATTAAAAAGTCCATAAATTTAGTTGGGAAAATTACTTTTATTCAATTCAAAGTAAAAAATGTGTGGAAATAACACAAAAGTAAGAATCAATTTACTTTTGCTCGATATGACCACCTTTTTGCCTTGACTATGGCCTTGAGGCGGCCGCCGTAGCCGAGTGGGTTGGTGCGCGACTACCATTCGGAATTCACAGAGAGAACGTTGGTTCGAATCTCGGTGAAACTCCAAAATTACGAAAAAGTTTTTCTAATAGCGGCCGCCCCTCGGCAATAGCAAACCTCCGAATGTATTTCTGCCATGAAAAAGCTCCTCATAAAAATAATTGCCGTTCGGAGTCGGCTTGAAACTGTAGGTCCCTCCATTTGTGGAATAACATCAAGACGCTCACCACAAATAGGAGGAGAAGCTCGGCCAAACACCCAAACCGAGTGTACGCGCCAATTATATATATATATATATGGCCTTGAGGCGGTGCAAAAATGAATCGCAAGACAATGGCTTTTTTCAGCGCCTCGAGACTGGTGAGTCTTTTAGTTTGGACCTTGCTCTCCCAAATGGCCCAAAAAGAATAATCCATCGGGTTTAGGTCTTGTGAATTTGAGAGCGACGTTATGAAGTTCGGAGCATTGTTATTTAGCCTGAACTCCTTTGGTTCCAGAGGATGCTCATATCAAAATTTTCAATGACTTTTTGGCTTAGTTCGTGCGATAAATTTATAATTTATATCACTTATGATTTCGTTCTTCAGTATTGGAATAGACTGCCATAGGCTATACTTCTCAGGTAGCTCCGGAGAAAGAAGTCCATTGGTGTCAATCTCTGCTGCTATTTAACCTCGTTGTTTCGCGAGATAGCGCGTCCTAAGAACTTCCTTCAACTTCTATAGTAGCAGAGTGCTGTTGAATATTTTCCAAATATTTTCCAAGTCCATGTCATCTCATTCATACCGTAAAAAAAGTGTGTTATCACATCACGATTCAACCGTTCAGTAACAGCATTAACGGCATCATTTTCAAAAAAGAACTTTCCACTTACTCCGCCAGCCCAAAAACCACACCAAACAGAGACTCGTTGTTTGCATAGTTTTTTCTTGAATGACATGTGGATTTTCAGTACCCTATATCAGCCAAAATAAAGTACCAATAAAAAACGCGAAAAAACTCGCACTTGATGGACTCTGATCTTATTAAATAAAACAATATGTGAAAAGTACGAACTGGATACAAAAGTTCTCAGAATATATTCAGAAAATGCAATATACAAATTTATTCCTCAAAATTGATATTATCGTCTTCAAAGTACGCGCCATCAAATGTAACGCACTTATGCCGGCGTTTGATCCAGCTCTCGAAACATTTCTGGAGTTCTATTTTTGGTATCAGAGCCGTCTTTGGCTGTTAGAACGAGATTCCTATAATGGTTTTTGACCCTATCAAACAGAAAAAAATCACAAGGAACCATATTAGGTGAATTCGATGGTTGTTGGATGGTAATCGTTTCGTTTTCCCACAAATCCTTCAATTTTTGGCGAACTGCCGCACGTAAACGTCTCATAACGCCCAAATAATAATCCTTATTAACTGTGGAACCTTCTGACAAAAATTCGTGGTGTACAATACCTTGCAAATAATGTCTTTGGCGATATCAACGCGTCCCCTTTTTGCATGAAATTCAGGTTCTTTGGACCCAACGACCAACTTTGCAGCAACACGGTGCAAACCCAAATCATTAACTAGAATGCCCTGAACGGATCTGTGAACAGAGCAGTGTTCAAGTCCTCTGCCAGTTCTGTGATGGTTAATTTGCGTTTTGATAATTTTCTTTCAATTTATTGATGTTTTCATTAGTTTTCGATGCCGACGGCCTAGCCATACGTTCGTCATCCTCGATGGAATCACAATCTCTTCTGAAGCGTTGAAACCACTTTAAAATAGCTATTTTCGAAACACCTTCCCAACCTTTCTAATGTTTTCGCACCATTGGACCCAATTTTAGTTCAAAATTAATACAAACTTATTGTTGCAAATTCAGGTATATTTTTAAAACTAAAAAATCGAAAACACGTACTAAGGTAGACTTACTCAAGAGGGCGTAACTTTTACAAATGTCACGCAATTTTAGTGGAAAATTTAATCACAGATGTGGCAAAAAAATCAAAACTCAAATCAATTGAGTTAGAGCCAAGGCGAATCTATTAAAGGTGCTATCGGTAAATCAGCTGGTTTGCATTTTTCTTTCGCCGTGTCCATATGGCTGTCAGCCCAGAATGAAACAAGGCAAATTCATTATTTGTTTTCTACCAATAATTTGGCTTGACAATCAAACGTACAAAACATTGTTGTTGGTCTAGTGCCACCACCTTTAATAAATGTGCCTTGGTTAGAGCGTCACCTGGCGTTTGTTCCGGTATCTTTTTGAATAGAATAAATTTTTAGACCAGTTACGGCCTGGTACGTTACAAGTAACTATAGATACACATATAATTTTCTACGGCGACCGTCTGACTGGATACCTGGTGATTTTTTCAAAATATTTGCAACGTTTTTCGAGTTAAAAAATTATTTATTATATCTTTGAAAAAATATTTGCTTATATTTAAACCGATATCACATAAGTCAAACTTTTAAACTTTATAGAAAATTTAAAATAATGCAACCACTTTTCATTTACGTTTTTAAATCTGTAATCTGAATTTAAATAAAACTTGTTTGTATGTAGAGAATTTTTAGTGAAAAATATGTTCAATCGTGAGTACTTAAAAATTGTGTTGATTTTTAATAATCTACTGAAACAGCACTTAACTCACTTGTTACAGAAATCGAGAAGTCAATTTATGATAAAGAATTCACACTGGTAGCCTTCCTTGATATCGAGGGCGCATTCAACAACATCCTACCGGATACTATAATAAAGGCACTGACGGATTTCGGAATCTCTGGCGCTGTGGTTGAGTTCATCAAAAACATGCTCTTGAGCAGATTTGTGATCGCAACCCGATGTCCCTAGGGATCAAGATCAAGAAAAAAGTTAGCGGAGGAACACCTCAAGGTGGTTGGCTTTGCCCTCTCCTATGGGTGGTGACATTAAACTTCTTGCTAGAGAGGAACACGTCGTAGCATATGCGGATGATGTTGCAATGGTAGCAAGAGGGAAATTTCCCAATACACTTAGAGAAGTCATACAAGATTTACTAAACATGGTTGAAAACTGGTCAAAATCAAATGGGCTAAGCGTCAACCCCAATAAAACTGAACACCTCCTATTTACCAGGAAACATAAAATTCCAAATAAGCATCAACCCCAATAAAACTGAACTCTTCCTATTTACCAGGAAACACAAAATTCCAAATATAGCTCCCCCGACTCTAGATGGAACGGCACTGTCATTCAGTGATGAGGCCCGCTACATAGGTCTAATACTGGACAGAAAACTAAGTTGGAAGGCAAATGTCGAAGATAAAGTAAAAAGAGCGACAATAGCACTCTTCTCTTGTAAACAGCTGATAGGACTAAGTTGGGGTCTTTCCCCATCTATCGTAAAGGGTGGTTAAGTTTCAAGGGCCGGTGTTGGTTTTGAATAAAATACAATGTTTTAAGAAATTATTGTCATTTCTCTTTATTATGATAATATTGGTATGGCTCAATTACGTATGGAACAAAATATGGAACAAGGCCTCGGCGGCACATCTCCATCCGAGGCATAATTGAGGTTCTATGCCATTAATGTGCCGAATTATCTCATCCTTTAGCTCTTGAATTGTTGCTGGCTTATCGACGTACACATTTTCTTTCAAATAACCCCAAAGGAAGAAGTCCAACAATGTCAAATCACATGATCTTGGCGGCCAATTGACATCGCCGCGATGTGAGATTATTCGGCCATCAAATTTTTCGCGCAAATTGTTTCGTTAGCTGTGTGACAAGTGGCACCGTCCTGTTGAAATCACATATCGTTCACATCCATATCTTCCACTCGTCAAAAACAGTTTTAGAATGTTTCAAACTTCTAAATTACGTATCTAAGTGCTACAAAGTGCACCTTATCTGGGTGCCAGGCCACAGGAATATAGCAGGAAACTGCAAGGTGGATGAGCTTGCTCGAACCGGTACAACGCTAGATCTCCAACCGGATAAGGCGCTGATACCCATGCCTACAGCCACTTGTAAATTACTTATAGACAGGGAAGCCATCAAAAAGGTAAATACAAGCCGGCATAACCTCACAACATGCGAACTAAGCAGACAGACATGGGCGAACTGGAACAGCGGTGGATCGAAGATCTTGTTAAGATTTAACAGTAGAGCTATAAGAAAAATGATAGGGATATTAACTGGTCATTGTTTAATAGGCAGCCACGCAAGAAGGTTAGGACTGTCGTACTTCGATTTCTGTAGAAGCTGTCTTAATACAGACGAAGAGGAAACAGTCAGACACCTTTTATGTGAGTGTGAAAGCTTAGCTATGAGCACTCTTGATACAGCATTTTTAACCGATGTAGCGGACATAGCGCATCTAAAACTAACGAAGCTCTGCTCGTTTATTAAAGTTACCGGATGATTTGAAAAGGAACACGTAGGGTAAGGATAAGCTCCAGTGGAATCACAATGGACCTGCGAAAGGTCTAAGTGTGTCGCTACGACAACCACCCAAGCTACCTACCTACCTAATAATTTTTTTTTTTTTGTTTCTTGCAAAGAGTCATACGATTTTGTTTTTGTTTTTTTCCACGGAAAATTACATCGACAAAATTTCTGCATTTGAATTCCTACAGTCGCGTGTGAGCTCTGAGCAGAGAATGTTAATGAACATCATGAGCATCATTAACATTCTCTGCTCTTAGGGACCCATTGAGTGCGTGAGAGCTGTACTCGAGCGTTTCAAAATATGTTAAATACGTAAAGTTTTCTTTTACTACTTTTATATCATATTTTATTTACCATGAAACATTAATAGTCAATTTTTTTAATCATCTGTCATAAGCTGACGTTTTATATCCTTGAACAGTTTATTCGATTCAATTTATGTTCTTACACATTTAAGAGAGTAACATTACCATTAAATTTCTCTGTAGTACAGTGAAGTACAAAAACCATTTGTTGACCATTGAACTTCCTTACCCTCAAATTTTACTCAATTATACCCAAATCACCTTCACCTGTCTTAATTTACTTAAACACACAAAACGGGATGTTTTTTGCTCTCTTAGAAACACTTAAATGATGTAAAAACCCACCTTCATACATATTAACATTTTCTTAATATGTCTCACATCTTATTTTCAACTTCTACTTTTCACACTTTTGTGGCGTTTGAATATACTTTTCGGGTTATGCAACTTAAATGTCCCCTTTGTGTAAGAAAAAAGTTAAAGCAGGACGCTGAATAACGTACCAAATTTGTTAAGCACACAATGTAAGGGATAGTAACCCAACAGCGAACGTATTGTAACTGAAAACATGGCATTTTCTGAAATACCATCTTCAAAAATATGTAATTCCCTTGTTTGGGAATGTAAAAGAAAACATAATCATCATAAACCGGAAATACCCGACAGCATACATCCGCCATAAATTTTTAAAATAGTCGTCCCTTTTTCTGGCGATACGCGCTGGACGGGTAGTATTCGTACAAGTATTTAGTAGTAGGCAAGATAAACATTGTGAGTGAGGGAATGAGTGAGTGAGCCATGCAAGTGACTGGCGGAGCGGGCGAAGCACAGTGAAACGGTTTCAATCAAAAATAAATAAGGATAAAACTTTGATGTTCTTGTCTATTGTCTATATATATACGTCTTGCACGCAAATACAGACACTTAAAAAAGTATGTATACCTATATTGGTTCGCTAAAGAATTACAATCAATAGAAAATTGCCAACCTATGCAAAAATGTACGAATTTAGAAGAAAAAAATTATTAAGTGATATTTTACTTACATTACTTACTGACGATTCGTTTGCAAGAGGAGCTTCAGATAGATAGGTTGATAGCTCACCTATCCTAACTTGCGGAATGGATGCCCATCTACACCTCCAAGCAGATGTGTGCCTGTTTCGGTCCGCTGGTGGTATTTTATTTCCCACCTGCCCCATATATCTACAGGGAATTCTGCGATCCACCACCTGGGGATGCGTCAATTGGGAGAAAAGCAACTCCACATGCCTGGCGCTCTAATTGAAGCTAAAGGAAAAATGTTGAAATAAATAACTCACTGAAAATTCCGAACATTTTCTTCATATCCTGGATAGAATATAAGAAATATTATTATTATTGATAAAATTCTAATAAAAGCCATTTTGTCATTTGTAGGCTAAATAACAATAAAGCCACGAGAGCCGACGGACTTCCGTCTGAGCAATTCAAACAAGGCGACGGAGAGCCGGTGAGAGGTATGCATCAGCTCCTACGCAAAATATGGTGCGATAAATACTTGCGACTTCAATGTCAGTGATCGACTTCGCCGGGGCTCGAAATATTATAGTATGCAGCACCAGATTCCAGCATAAAAAAAATATACCAAGCTACATGGCTGCCTCCTAATCGAAAAACGCGAAACCAGACAAACTACACAAATAGTGCTCGACAACGGAAAGCTACAATCGCTACAGATAGCCAGAAGGCTCACAACTCGACTCTCCTAGTGCTCACGGAGAGTACTACCCAACATCCCGGCATGCACGAGCAATGGAACAACAAAGAAAGGTGCTGCCTAAAGAGGCAAGCTGTGATCGGGCACAACGTGAGCAATGTGGGATCATAACCAGAAGCTCAAAAAGGAAAAGAGACGTATTATCAGAAAGAATAAACGAGAGACCAAAATACGTGAGTGCGAGGACCTTGAGATGCTGACCAATAGAAAAAACACCCGAATATCCTACTAGAAAGTTCGGCAGCTTACAGAAGGTTTCAAGACCGGAGCGATTTCCTGGAAGAACAAAGACAGCGATGTGGGGACAGACATCCAGAGCGTGCTTGAATTATGGAGGAAACACTTCTCAAACCTGTTAAATAGTGACAACTGCGCTTGTCACAGAGAATATAATACTCCACTCGTTGGCAACGGGGCTATCGTACCGTTTTCCGACCATGGCGAGGTGAGAACAGCGGTAACGCGGCTAGGAGCTAGCAATGTGCATGCATCAGCTCTTATGCAAAATATGGTCGGATGGAAGTATGTCTGCAGAATGGAATTAAAGTGTGCTCTTCCCAATCCTCAAGAAAGGCAATACTGCAATCTGTTCCAATTTCCGGGGAATTAGCCTTCTAAATATCGCGTATAAGGTCTTAGTGAGCGTATTATACGAATATCAACCAACTGATTAGACCTTATAAGTGTGGCGTTAGACCTGGAAAATCCATCATCGACCAGATATTCACAATACGTAAAGTCTTCCAAGCGAATGGGCCTGATGGTGAACGAAATCACTGTTGGCAGCTATGATTTCGAGTTTGCAAAAGACTTCGTTAACTTTCGAACGAACATAAAAACCGATAATAATATCAACCTTGAAATCCCAAGGAGAATATCTCTTGCTAAAATGTGCTAGTGTGTACTAAGTAGACAATTGAGTAGTGCAGTCTTCTCTCAACGAACAAAACTCACACTTGAAGGGTTCTCATCAAGCCCGTTCTATCGTATGGCGCACAAGCTTGGACGATGACAACATCTGATGAAGCGTCTCTTGGAGTGTTTGAGAGGAAAATTCTGCGAAAGATTTTTGGAACCTTGCACTTTGGCGACGGTGAATGTCGCAAATGATGGAACAATGAGCAAAGGGCTGTGTAAACTTTATAACCACATTGGCATGGTGCAGCAAATAAAGATCCAGCGGCTCCGCTGGTTAACTTATATTGTCCGAATGTATATAAACGTGGCATCTCTGGAAGTATTCGATGCGGTGCCGGCTGGTGGTGGCAGATGAAGAGTAAGGCTTGACTTGAGTTAGCATGTCCAATTACCTCCGGTTAGCACAGAAAGAATCTATTGGTACTTTTTGTTAAACTTACGCAAAATCGCTTAAGAGGTTATGGTGCCAATCAAGATAAAGGAGAAGAAGAAGATTATATAAAGTTACAAGATCCTTCACTTGTGGAAAAAAAATGCAAGGTGAAGAACTCTGACCAGTTATGTTTTATAAGGGAATTATTTTCCCTAAAACTATGACACTGTTCTTCATAATACTTCGAATATTCTTTCCGTTGCAACGGTTGTTTGTGCATAATTTTAATGATCTGTTTTTTTGCTGTGTTTTTAATATTTCACACTCCGGTTTGTGCTGAACTCCTTATGAAATGAAACTCACTTTTCGACAAAGTACGAGTACATTTCAATATAAATACTTTAAAGCATCTTCTTCAAATAAAGGTGTATGACAACAAACTTAAAAAACTGTAATAAAAATTAAAATTAACTCACTAATATAGCGGCGAGAAACTCTGCACAACCCTCAACTCTGGTACATACATAGGTAAGGGATAGCAAGACTTAGATACCCCCGTAGACGGCTACAAGAGAGCAAGAATAGACACTTTTACAAAACATAAATAAATAATTTAATTTCAATACAAACATAACACATACCAAACTTTTGCTTTTTTAAGAAAAAAAAAATAAAAAAAATTTACTTTTAATTTGTCCCCAATTCAACAAAAATTGCGGTCGCTCTATACAAAAGTGGGGCTGACCGACAACACTGCAGCTGCAAAAATAACACTAAGAAGCACACATACACACCCACTGCTAAGATATTAAAAACAGCCGTCGACAAGGGAGACAACCCAAACCAACAACAATTACAATAACTCTTAACGGAAAACAAATAAATGTATTCGAGACAAATTTGTGTGCGCCTTAAATGGGGCCGCACATACCCTACAGTGAAAAAAGCAATCGCCCAGCAGAAGGCAGACTGGTATTTAATTGAACAAGTCTCACAAGTTCGAGAGTAGCTTTAGTTATACTAGTTGCAAATGGACCAATTAGAGCGGTATGCAAAAAAATATTTCACTTTCATGTTTATTGATGTTTGCTGGGGTTGTTGTTATTATTTAATAATGGTAGTATTTAATAATTTTTGAGCATTTAGATTTAGATGCCATTAAAAAAATTAAATCATAAAAGCAAAATAAATTGTTTGTTGAAGCAAAAATGGAGAATTAATTTAGTTTTAGATTTACTAAAGTGTTCACTATTTTCCATTGATATTTTTCAAAATATGTTTTTCTTCTGCCCATTTTCTTAGAATTTACAAATAGCCGCTACTCAATTTAGTATTTTCAAACAACTAATTTCAAGAGAAACAGTTTTTGTTATACTTCCGCAGAAATATTGATTATTCTTTAATGAAAAGGGCATTTAAGTCGAACTTTTGAATCTCGTAAAATATAACTTAAATTTCGAATTTTTTAATCTGAATTTTTAGAAAAATTGTATGCCCGAGAAATATGAAAATTTGTTCAAGTCTTAACTTTAGGGACAAATTTTACACAAGGCTTTTAGGCTTTGTTACTGTGACTGAAATGGGGTATACGTCGAACAACTAATTTAAGAATAAGAAAAAAATTTAAATTTATAACCAAAAGAAGCAAATCAAGCAATATATTAAATTTTTTTGTTTTATTCAATTATTTAAATTAAATTTGAAAAAAGGCAAGCCAAGAAGCACTGAGAGAATGGTAACTCCTAAAACACTCAGGGTAAAAAGCCCATTGTATTTAAAGCTCTGGAAAGTGAAAAGGTATATGGTCAAGGAGGAAAAGAGAGAAATAACAAAAGAAAGAAGATAGGGTAGAATAGAGTAATAGAGGTAGTTAGACATGTGAGAATTCTTCAGATTATTTGGCAAATCTGAAAATATCCTCCAGTTTGGGAGAACAAATTTTACTCGTTCTTATGACATTGGAACCTAAAATTCGCAGCCTTGCTCTAGCGAAAGTAGAACACTCACAGAGAAAATGCTCAGTGCTATCCGGCTCCTCTAAGCAAGACAGGCAAATCGGGTCCTAAATGATTACAATGCTGGTCATATGCTAACTCCATAGGTTGTGTCTTCTAATAATACCGACCATCAACCGAACGTTTTTTCTACCAAATTTTAGAAGAAAGTTCGACAGTTTTCTGTTCAAGTTTGTCACAAAACACTTTGCAGTTCTCCAGCGTTCTAGATCGGACCACCGCTCTTTATGTAAATTTCGCTTACATAGTTGCTGACTTCATGATTCCTGCAGAACGGATTACGATTATTGGCTCTTTTCCGTGTGTGGTAATCGCTGACAGTTGGCAATTTCATTCTCTTGGACACCGTAGCGTCCTGGACCCATATAAGTACAAACTTATTCTGTCTTGCCACAAAATTTAGCTTCTTTTTACATTCTTGAACAATCTTTGAGGTTTACTTTGTTTTCTCAAGGGCCTGACTGCAGCCTGACTGTCATTAAAGATTCCAATGTATTTCCCGCTCCATCTCTTCTCAAATATCTATTCTGCTACTTTCAGAATGGCAAAAATTTCCGTTTGGATTACTCCCATAGCGTTTCCATTACTCCCATTATAATACTCTTGTTTAAGTGGCATCCAGCTCCAGAATCTATTTCATTATTGGACCCATCGATAAAGAAAATATCCGTAAAATTTCTTTGAATGCACTCTGGATTGCTACTACAAAATTTTTTCTAAATAAAACTATGGGCATAAGATCGTCCTTAGGCGCCAAAAACAGTAGATACTACTCAGATAGCATCTTAAAGATTTCTCTGTGTTCCAAAGGAGCAAATCAAGCATAGCATTTAGTCTATTTTTATTAACTTTTTTAACTCGTCCAAAATTAATGATTTTTGCCTCAAATTGGACTAGATGCTTGTGTATCTATTGTGAACTAATTCTTTGTGAACCAATTCATTAACTAGTGTAGCTCTGATGCAAGCAGTTACTATTTTTTAAATTGAAGTTTCGTAGGGCAAGCTAAAAATAGTAATTACTATCACTTAGGGTACTCACAGTTCCTATTAAAAGTTATTATGTGGCAACTTTAGAAAGATAGGAGAGCATCTTTTTATTAATTATTCATTTTTCTTAGCAAAATTAAATCAGCTGTATGGTGATGACAGTTCAACACAAAAAAATAAACTTGGGCCATAATTGGTATAAATGGTGATGATTAGTGCTTTATTGGATTCGCTACCTCTGGACTTAGTGATTCAGAAGGAAGCAATTAAAACGATGTATCGGACGCATTCCTTTGGGTCGTGGTACGGCGATCGGAGTTTCGCACACAGAAACTCGGCTGCGCCGGCACCAAATGGCAATCTAATAAGTAGAATCTCATTTGGAAGAAAGTGTTCATTAGTGTCCCTACAAGGAGGCTCTGGAGAGATGCAGAACATTCTACCTCGACGCCTGCAAGACTGGAAATGGTACTAGAGCGGGCTGGCATTTGGACAGTAACTTCAAATGTTTTACTATAATACTATAAGTAGTCAATAGTATTTTAATTGGCGTGTCCTTACACCTGGAATTAAAATCTGAGTCCGTAATGATATTCAAACTTATCTAGAGAACTTAAGGGGGGGGTAACGTTTTTAAATTTTTGTTTTTGCATTTTTTTTTTATTTGGTTTTTTAAATTAAGAACCTTTCAAGAATGTTCTGTGAAAATTGTATATGAATCGGAGCAAAACTTACAAAGATACAGCCATGTAAGTGTTGCTACCTACCTGGCTCAACCGCGCGCCATTTGTACTTTAAAGCGTTTTTCCCACAACTTACGTTTTCAAAGTCGGTGCCCCTCATAACTTTGAAACTACTGCACCGATCCTTTTGAAATTTTGAACACTTTTTCTGTAGATGTTTTACAAGGTAACGCCGAAGAGTTTTTTTCGAATTTGTTGATACTTTTGTTTTTACGGTAACTAATTCACCGATTTTTTACGCGAAAATCGTGTTTTTGACTTTAACGTGTTCCCAAAAATCGAAAAAATTTTAATTTCAAAAAACCCTCTCGGCGTTACCCGGAGAAAACGATTATATAACGAAATAACTTTGGTTTTTTGATTTCAGATGATTTAACACCGAGGTATGAGGGGCACCGCAAAACTACTTTTTTTTGAGATGCGTCCGAATAATTTCTGCCATTGCCGTATTTTTAAATATTTTTGGATGAAAATTTCACAAAATATACTTCAAATGCTATAGTTTTATGTAGTAAAAGATTTGACGAATAAATTTTAACTGTGTCATCAAAAAAAAATCATAAAAATGTGCCTTTTTTTCCATGAATTAACGTTACCCCCCCCCTTAAACACTCACACTTCTTCAAAAATTGTTCAGGAATGTAAGTTGAGACTAAACTCTGTTGCACGTTGAAACATAACGGAATGAGCTTGAACTTATGTTGGTACCGGGACACTATGATATTCGAGGCAACAAACTGGCTAATGAATTGGTGAACTGCAATTCTTTGGAGCATCCAACTCATCAACTTATTGGACCGAAACAAATTTCAGACCCACGCATAGCGGGAACATTCAGGCACATCAGGGCTCTCAGTAACAAATCTCATTAAAACCGTTAGTGTAGTACTGACACTTGCAAAGCAGTCAAGTGTTTGCTGAAAAGGGCGGACAGGGCGGTAGCAAAATTCTTTCGCAGACAGAGGAACGAACCCTGATAGAACTAATTACTGGGTACAATCCATGGCGACGACTTATGGTTACCATAAACATTAGCGTTAATCCAGTGGATACGTTTTTTTTTTGAAGGATGAAGATGGTTTAACATTTTCTCTGCCTTTTTTCGGCTTACACTTAGATGGCAAATTTTTGGGTCGGATGTATTGAAAATGAATGGACTTAAATCCTTTGCCTCGACAAACTGCTGAGGTTCGTAAAAAGCATCTGGGAGCACCCCACCCATCTCTTCATTTCGTTTAAATGCTACATGTTTAAGTATAGTGGTCAATGTTCCCTGAGGGCTTAGACAAAATTTTTGGTCATTCCTTAAATGATAGCAGATGGTCCCCCATCTAAGTACTAGCCGCGCTCAACGTTGCTTAATTTCGATGATCAGATGAAAGCCGGTGTTTTCAGCGTATGGTCGTTGACGATACCAGATGGTAAAATATTTTTAAATTGATAGGCAGCAAATTTACCACACCGGATAATAGGAAAATGTGTACATCCTGATTGAAAAAAAACATAGAAGATGAACTGCTTCAGCTGCAAACTAAACAGCTTGGAAGTTCGTTCACAACTAGTAGTTTTGACTGCAGGGATACTAAGCGCACCACTGCATACAACAACACTATGCATAAGTATAAGTACTGCTAGACAAATGAACACCCCGTTGCCTCAATTTCGATGCCGACCTTAACATAAAATCTAACAACACAAATTATATTTGAAATAAAAATATAAGAGAATATTGTAAATTTCAACAGCGCCAACTAACACAAAATGGCAGACAACAGCAACAGCAACAACAAATACGTCAACAATGTTTGAAGAAAAAAAGACTAACAACAATTCAAATAACAGCAGTGACACCAGCAGAATGCATGAATAAACACAAAGTAAGAGCAAGAAGCTGCTTCTTACTTGTCCACGAATGCCTCGAGCCGCGCATTAACGCGGCTTCATTTTTTTTATTTCTTTCTTAAAATTCGCACTATAACACAAAGTCAGCGAAATGCGACTACGATGGCCACGCTTATTAGTGTGTGTATGTTTGCTTTTATGGTCTACACTCAGCAGGGTAAAACGGGAGGGACACAAACAAAAACAAAAAATATGATACTCTTATTTAACATTTAATTTTTATTTAACATTTCAACGGCCGAAAGCAACAAGATTATTTATGGGTTTCCAAGGAGAGTGGTTGTCAGACACAAGTGGCAACATGACGTTGCCAAGCAAAGTGGAGTGAAGAGAAATGAAAAGGAGTGTGGCCAAAGACACAAGACACACGTCTCGCATTATGCAGCAATAGCCACCGCCTTGAATTATGGCAATTTGTGAAAAAAACGAATTGGGATAGCATCAGGTGAATTTATGATTTGAAAGCAATACGATACTGAAAATGAATGAGAGCGTGTAGCCGAATTTTAAATTATACAAGTATTATGGTAGAATGTCTTTCAAAAGTTGCGTAATTTTTCAGAATTACTATACACACACATACATATTTACATAGAAGCACAGTTTATTTGCTTTACTTTGGCGCAAATAATAAATCAAAACCTTTTGATTTGGGCACTAATTTAATATTAATAATATGCATTTATTTATATATAATTGGCGCTTACACTTTTATATTGTGTATTTGGCCAAGCTCCTCCTAATATTTGTGTTATGCGTCTTGATGTTTTTTTCACAAATGGAGGGACACAGTTTTAAGCCGAATCCCTACAACAGTTGGTTCTTACAAGGCCGCTTTTCCATGGCAGAAATACACTCGGAGGTTTTGCATTGCCTGCCGAGGGGCGACCGCTAGTAGAAAAAACTTCTGTTTCATGAGATTCCGGAGATTCGAACCAGCGCACTTCCGAATAGTAATCATGCACGAACCCATTCGGCCACGGTGGCCATCTATCGCTCATTGTTAGATAATGTTGACGTGCCGCGATATTCAAATACTTGTAAACTCATACAAATGAAATTCTCCCAAAAAATGCAACTTTTTTCAAAATAACTAAGCTCTGCTAATAGAGTTTGTTAAAGGGAGCCAAGGTGTAATACCTGTAATATGCCGTATGTAAAGTCAAATTTTGAATAAAAACTAAACTTTTTAAGATGAAATCACAAAATTCTTGCAGCCAAAGTAGGAATCGAATGCAGAGTTCTTCCAAATGAACTGCCTATGCAGGGAAATTGCATATGGAGAAATTTCCGTAAATTTCATCGTGAATGAGCTGAATAAGGTCACTTCGCTAACTTCACTAAATTATTGCAAAGCACGCGTTCTGTATGCTGGGGTCGATTTTTAGTAGATGAATTCTTATTCGAATTTAGCGAATTCGCGCGAGTAAAATTTCCGCCAATTTGAAGTTGCGTTTGTATTGCTTTGATTCTCTGTGACGGTCGCGGAAAAGTTCATAAATGAAGTGAGAAAACGGCAATAGTCATGGCATATGAAATGAAAGGACTATTGAAAAATATCAAATGGTAGGATGAAATATCTTTGGAAACCACCGGGACCTCCCAAATTCGTGCGGTAACGAGCTCATAGCTTCCAATAAAATATGTTTGTCGATAGCCTTTTTGTCAATAATAATATTGTGCAAAAGGCATACACATTTTATAATAGCATTAGTCGTGTCAACATTCGCCTCATTTGCCTTCCCAGTCGTTCTACATCGCGCAAGCCAACAGTAGTTGGACCACAGAGTAAACTTGTAAGATAATTAGACAGATCTGGCCTAGAAGAATGAACACAGAATTAGGTCCCTTAGAAAAGTAGTACAGTAGTCCATTAGTACACTGGTTGGTATTATAACCGGGTACTGCCTAATCAGAACACATGAGGAACGCAAAGGATTTTCTTCTTATCGCTTTTGAACCCTTCCTCTGCTACTGCGCATCTTATAAGTATACTAGAAAAAGCTGCTTTGACGATGGCCTGTAAATTTTGTTAAAAAGCTTCGCTGTTTGCTGCAATGGCACCCTTGAAATGTGGCAACATTGATTAGTCTGTAAAGGTATGACGTTCCTTACGGCCGCTTCTGTCAACGAATTTAGAATCCTGATTAGCTAACCACCTGCTTCTTTGAAGGCGGCTATATGTGCCTGTAATATTCTATATTCAACCATATCGCTGAGTCCGTCGTAGAAGTTACGCCTCCGCCACGACTACGAAACATTTGTTATCACTCGAAATAGGTGCTGTCAAATTCAAATGCCAAAATATGTTGAGTCGTTTAAGTTAATTTTTACATACAACAACTAACATTGCACAATCATCAAGCGGCTCTCTGAAACGAGTATAATCCTGTTAACTGAGAACTACATACCCCACGGGACTGCCGTCAGGTATTAAATTGAAGACAGATAAGGCAATTCAGCGTTGGTCCTACGAAACTGTCTTTCAGGACTTCTAGCCCCATTCAAAATAAATGCTATTGTGTCGCCGCAGAGTGACGTCTTCCTCCAGGTCTCGTAATCGCAGAAAGATAATGAATAACTTTAAGCGAGTTTGCACAACATTTTTCAATGGGGCTGCTGCGCCAATTGGCGGTTGAAATTCGACTAAAATAAATACAATTAATTTATTTCTTTTAGAAACAGAATAGTTAAAAAGCTTCTCCCAAACACCATATTCCGATCGGAGGCGGCTAAGTACTGCAGGTTCCTCCACAGCCAAAACTCCATTTAACTTAGAAAACATAGAGAGCTGTAAGCTTTAGATACCTACGTTATGTATTTTACGTAAATTGAGAACCGTGAGAGAATCATGCTATCACATCACGTTTTTACTTATTTTGAATAAAATTTCTCCAAATATTCCATAAAAAACTGATTTTTCGTACAAATCTAAAATATACAGGAACGCATCAGGCGAAAATATAGACTAAGCAAACAAATAAACAAAACACTATAAATATGAACTAGGAAAAATATCATGAAGACCTGTTAGTTTCAATAAAAACTAAGTTAATTCTAAGTCTTGGCTAACAGAGCTCTAAGTTAAAAAAAAAATAATTGGCACGTACACTTCTGTTAGGTGTTGGACCGAGCTCCTCCTCCTTGTTTCACAAAGGGAGCGACCTACAGTATTATGCCGCCTGCGAACGGCAGCTGCTTTTTACGATAAACTTTTTCATTGCAGAAATGCACTCGGAGGATTATCATTGCCTACCGAGGGTGAACCGGCTATTAGAAACAAATCTTTCGTTCAGTTGAAGGTAAGTGTCTGGGCTTTCGAACCAGCGCACTTCCGAATGCTAGTCACGCACCAACCTATTCGGCTACGGCGCGCATACGTGACTCTATTTCATAAAGTGATTAGAATTGCTTAAAAACGCTTAAGAAATTTTCCATAGACCTTAAGCTTGGGTTTTTTTCGAAAACACTAAGCGATAATTCTCATATTCGAACAAATTACCTCTTGATTCCCTATGCCAATAATTTGGCTTGGTGTGCAGATAAATTACAGTTGCTTAATGCATGAGTTCCCGAATCCTAATGCCGACAACTTTGTGAAATAGCCTGCAATTGGTTCACTTGCGACCGAAATGATCCGAACATATCTAAAAATTCTCGAATATCATAACCTTCAACGACACCCTGTACTTACAACTAAACACACAAATATTTATACACATATTTGTATAGGGAAAAGGAAATTCGTTTAAGATAAATGAAACATTTTTACGAGCTGCCAACTTGCGCAACAGACCAATAACAACAACTACTATGAAAACAAAAACCAAATAGAGTAAGCGGCAGCAGTTAACACAAATGGAAAATTGTCCGCAACCCACAATTTGAGAATTGCTGCTGTAAACGAATTGCTGCTGCTGAAAATGAAAGCGAGTAACAACAAACCAAATACTGTTGCAACAAATATAGTACTCACAACAACAGCTTGGTTGCGTGGGTGTGTGTGTTTTCAACACATCTGCTCACGTTTGCATATGCAATGAGTGTCTCCGTATATCGGTATATGTGTGGGTGAGTGAGTACGTGGGTGTGTGTGTGTGTGAATGTGCCATGGACGTTCATTTTGTCAGATAGGTTAGGCAATAAAAAACATCATCGCAACAATTTGTCACAAGTTACCAAAGCAACAGCGCAGCAAGACGCAACACAAACAGGCAATCAGTGGGAAGGGCATTTATTCAAGTTAAAGGGGGGAGGGGGAAGAGAAGTGCCACAGCCATTTCACATTCATTGCCAGCATAACGCAATAAAAATCACACCAGTGTTGCTGTTACTATGCATACGAAACAGGCGTCAAACGGTATATTTTTATGGTAAGAGCTCACAAAAATTGCCAACAGAAAAAGCACTAAAGTGGTGTATTGGTAGCAGGAGACAGTCGAATGAGTATAAAATACATACATAGATATTGTATTTCAAGCTATGTTGGTAGATTGTTGGCTGAAAGAATATTCACGAGATGGCCGGCAACAAGCAAAGTCATTCAAAACACAAGCCGTCAGAGCCTGTTGGGGAGTGTGTGTGTGTGCGCGTGTGTGTGTGTGATCACAATTTGCGAAAAAAGTCTGATCGCAGATGGCTTAGCAAACTGTTGATGAAAATTTCGAAACTTGTGATTTATTATATTTTTATGAAACCTTTAATTTACTTGAAGTTTTTCATATGTTTTATTATTTTCTTAGGCTCTTCAGCGCTTACGAAGAAGAGATTTATCCGTCCTTCAGAGAACACCGATCCAACCAAGATCACAACTTTGAGCTAATAGCTTAATCTTCTACCGACTTGAGATTTTAAAACTTATTAAAAGGCTTTATTTCTAAACAGATAAATAATTTGTTAATAAAAAAATATTAGGAAGTCTCAACCCGAGAAGGAAATAAAACTCAGTAAAATAGGACAAATATTCATATTTATTGAGGAATTGAGGCTTAGAGAAATACTCTGAATCCTTGTTGTTGCTACAATAGATCTTTCAGATCACAGTGCTAAGCCCCTTCTTAATAATAATATTAACCTAAAATCTTCCAAGTAATCTGATTTGAAGTGTTCTAAAACGTATGACAATTGTCCACCAGCCAGGAGGATAATCAATACAATATGCTCTTTGCAACTCTTTTAAGATCCGTTTAAACTCTCCAAGCATAAATATTTACAAGTAAGTGATATTGAAATACCAACAGAGATGTGTATCACAAAAGTGCACATACCTACATATCCGACAAGAAAAATCTACGGAGACGGCTTTTCATGAAGTCGTTAGCAAGATCGAGAGACCACTAGAATTCAAGCAGTTCACTTAGGCATTTTATTTTACTTAGAAGAAGGATTCAACAATCTTCACAAAGAAGCTATACTTATATGAGATAGGCATCGAAAATTTTATTCCTCGTCTTCTTTATTGATGCAGTAAGCAACTTTAGCCAAGTTCAGTATGTTTGTTTCACATGTTAAACGACGCCAATAAGAAAACTCAAGTGCGGCCTTCCCCTTGTTTAGCTCATTGTTCCTTCGTTATTCCCCGACGCCAACGTGCAAAGGTCCAAAAACCTTCCGCAGAATCTTTCTTGCGAATACTCCAAGGGATGCCTCATCGGATGTTGTTATCGTCAAGCTTCTGCGCTATACAATAGGAGCCCTATGATAGAAGGCAAATTAAATGTCATTAGTCGAGGAATGCAGTAGTTTCCAGGAAATTACAAGCGACGAAACAGAAAATTTTATTCAATATGGAGAAGCTATGGAATAAGGTGGAACGGTAGCAAGGGTGAACGAAAAGGTATGGAAATATTACCAAGCTACCATAGTCAAATCAGTACTCATTGACACTCAATCAGAAGAAAGGAATGTAGTTTCTCGTGATATGGTAGTCCTAGCATAGGTAGTCCCACGTAGGACGTCCTAAGTAAGCTGGTGCAAAGGCATAGCATTATGACCTGATAAAGGAGATAAATAAAGATAAAAAACGTATGCTTGAGATACTAAAGTCACGTAATCAAGAACTGCAAAGCTATACTAGATCCTAGGGTCACTTGGAAATATAAAATTTAAGCGGGAGATAAGAAGGTGACCTTTTAGACCGAGCCCCTCCTCCTATTTGTGGCGTGCGTCTTGATGTTGTTCCACAATGGAAAGACCTGCAGTCTTAAACCGACTCCGAACAGCAGAAAGCTTTTTATGAGCAGAAATAGACTCAGAGGTTTGCCATTGTCTGCCGAGCGGACTTGCAAGCGGCTTTTAGGCAAGAAATAAAATAAAATTTAAAATAATATTATGGTCATGGGTAGGCGCAGTTCATCCAATCTTTTCGTACGGTTTCTTAGTTTGATGGGCAGCACATTGAATATAATCATAACGAACTAAACAGAAAACTTAAGATTAAGATCTCTTCACCATCATAATGCACACCAATTAAAGAAGGAAGGCATAAAATATCTTTCAGTCATTATAACAAAGGGCACAGAATATGTACTGTCTGATATAGAACTGCATAGACCCTTTGATTTATACTTCCGCCGAGATCTTATTGGGACAGGAATTTTTATATGTCTACCTGGAACTGCTACTTATGTATGTGTCGACAGCTCCAATAAGCAGTAGAAGGTTGCTTTTCTGGCTTCCTTGGAATAAGAAGTTTCTTCGATTTGCCCCATTCTCGATTTAAGTGTCTATTTAAGCACCTAAGCCATTCAACTAATACTGAAAATGTGTTCCAACTACGTAGTAAGACGCGACACCTTCAAAACGAGCGCGTGGCTATTTTCTCAAACAGCTCGTCGACCATTTTGACTCTGACCTCATTCACAACCAACTCGATACTCGCAGTAAACAAAGCAAAACTCTATCTAAACTTCTTTGCAACAAATCTCTGCAAACTTAAATTGAAGCCGTCTATGAATCCTCAAGGGAAAGAAGCTTCACAGCCTTAATAGGTTTAATTAGATGAAGCATCTACCTTCACAATATTTATCAAAAGATTGAATACAATCCAAAAACTATATCCACTCTGTTACCCAAATCTGACATCGCACTGAGAGTTGCCATTCTTGCTAAACATTGGCCTCGTCAGAGAACTGGATACAACGTACAATGACTATTGAAAAATGTGTAAAAATGAAAATATACAAGCTATGAATAAATAGAGGGCTTGTATATACTTCTACTTCAAGATCTTTTGTGTCCATAGACTAGGAATAATCGGGTGCATACTTTGTAAATCTCCAACTTGAGTTAGGAAGCGAGGACTACTCTGGGAGTGTTTAAATAGAATTTTTGGAGAGTTTATCCCAACACAGCGTTTACAATATCGTCAATTAATTATATTGGTTAACTCAATCCAAATCATCCGAAGACTATAACTTCAAAATCATACTCGGTAGCTACTTGGCATTTTGATACGCATTACATTCTTCGCAAATGGGTTGTTCTTTTATTTGAAATGCTGTATACGCTCAACGAGCTCATTGTTTTCTTATTGTACCTTCTATAGCAAGACGTGCTGCTGAACCAAAAATTTTGTTTTCTTCAAAAGAGGAAAAAGCTCAGCTGTTTTATTTTCACTACGTGTATAAGTTTTTAGCTACATTATAATCTAATGCTTGGATAATTTAAGGATTTAATATATTAAAGTATTTATCATCGTGCAAGTATGTAAAGGGTGATGGAATTAGGTTTTTTTTGACAGGTTAGGTTATGGTAGTCGGTCTGTGCTGCACGGGAACCACATTTACTTTCCTTCGTGGAACCATTTTGTAGCTCTTATGCAACGCAGGATTGGTCCCACGCCAGTCAGCTCTGTAAGAGAATTAAAAAAGTATCTACCTAGACAACCTGCTCTGATTTTAGCTAAGGCTGGACAATTGCAAAGAAAGTGCTCAACTGTTTCTTCCTCGTCCTCATCTCTATAACTTCTACAATATTCATGGGAGAAAACTTCTAGTCTCAAGGAATGCCTGCCAAATAGCCAATGACCGGTTATACAAGCCACGACCTTCAAGATATCATCTCCTGCGAGACGGCAATTCCTTTGTTTTTTTCTTGTTTATTTGCGACCATATTAGTGTAGTTGTCACCCACGTATCTTCATATCTCCATGACCTACTGGCCTCTTGCATAAAGCTGTTTTTGATCCCAATGGTACCTTTATCATTGAGCAGTTGAAGAGCAGTACCTTTCCTGGCTAGCTCGTCGGTTCCCTCAATATCTCTGTGCCCCGGAACCCAAATAAGGCTGACCTTGAATACGACGCTAATATAATTTAGGTCTGCCCGGCAATCCTGAACAACTTTTGATCTTAGTATAGCCGCATTTATTAATTTAATGGCCGCCTGACTATCCGAGAATATATTTATAGTACGTTTTTTGTTGCGGCATGCGTATTTAGATATGTAGCCACTTCTTTTATAAGTAGAAGCTCTGCCTGATATACGCTGCAGTAGTCTGGTAGTCGAACGGATAGTTCTAGTCCTAGTTTCTTCGAAAATACCCCATAGCCAACTTTATCATCTAGCCAAAACCAAACTATCTGTATAAAAGTTTAATTCTCCCCTTCTCCATGGCATTGGTGACTGCCACCCCCTTCTTGACGGTATATTCGTCTTGAAGAGCCTGTCGAAGGTGAGTCCAGGAATAGAGTAGTCTATTTCTTATTTGTGACTGAGTGTGTAAAATAGAGGCGTCGCGAAGCTGAAGCCTTTCAAAAACAGCCATTACATCCATTGAAAACAATCGTTTGGTGTAGCCTTAGAGCTGGAGGAATCATCAGCACATATTTCTTCAAAGACGAGGCTGGCGCCAATGTAACAGTGAATGGGAAAAGCAATCGCGCCGTGAAAACGACTTTTTGATGCCGAAAATTAAAGCCCGGGATCTCGATAACACTTGGCTTCAACAAGATGACTCTACTTGGCATACATCCCCTGAAACAATGGATTTACTGCGTCGTCGTTTCGGTGAGCAAACATCTCATCGTCTCGAACCAGTGGATTGGCCACCAAGATCTTGTGGTATCAGACCTTTGGACTTTTATTTATGGGGATGGGGGCATTTAGACTTTGCTTTGTGGATAAAACAGCTTCGATTGAGGTATTGGAAGCCAACATTAGTAAAGTTATTAACGAGATACCGACCGAAGTCCTCTAGCGAGTCATTCAAAATTGGCGCAGTTGCGGCCAACATTTGAAAGAGATCATCTCTAAAAAATAAACGTTATGAATGGCACTACACAAAACTAATAAAAATTGCCCCATCAATTGGAATTTTCGTTGATTTATTTTAATTTAAAATCCGATACCATTAAATTGATCATCCATGTATGTACGTGTGCCGCTCGGGGCGAAAACGTTAAATAACATAGATTCACATGACATTTATGGGATGCCCAAAAAATTGCTCATTTTCGAATTCAAGGAAAATAGTAACGCAAAAAATTTGTTTCTTATTTGTGTTCGATAAAATGTTTTTAGGATATTTTTGATTCTTTTTAATTGTTGATAACGGGTTGCATTTACATTTTTTCGAAAATATGCCCAACTTTAGTTGATTGGTTTCAAGTTTATTCCCTTAATACGAGTATACTATTTTCTGCCTGGAAAATATTGCAAAAATATAACAGTAAATGCATACCCTTACAACACTTTTAAGCTAAAAGGATTCAACACATTCATGTGTACTTATGTATATGTGTGTACATACGTATGTATTTTTATTTCATTAGCTGAAATTTCAATTTCTCCTATATAATCCGAATATATGTTAGTACATATATTTATACATTTCCACACATGCGTAAGTGTATCTGTGTGTGATATGTAGTCGTATGTGTAAGTATGTATGTATATTTGTAGCCAAAAACAACCATTCGCAGTTATAGATACACGCATGGCGTACTCATTTCCATTTACTAAGGTAAACAAACCTCAATGTAGTAGACATTTAATGTATGTATGTACATATATTTGTGTGTAAATAATTCATACAAAATTTTATAGCTTTATTTCAAATTTTCATTTTTATGATTTAGGTACTTCCCTCAATGCAGCAAAGAGTGAAAAATCAAAGTCATTTTGGGACTGAAATGAAATTTTAGAATGAATTTTTATGTAAATGCTCGTAGTTGGCAATACCATTATGTTATTTGCCTTTAACTCTATTAAGCCTTGAAAGGAATTTTCACCATGATCGAAAAAAAGAGTGAGCAAGAAAGATAAAAAAGTTTCAAAATGGCTTCAGTAATGGTGTATCAAGCAGTAGGTCAGTGATGTCACGCAGTAGTCAGATGTCACTCTCTATAAGATTGAGAGAAATCTGGTCTTGGTGATGGCATGGCATACAGCTCGAGATCGTTCGTTCTAGAAGGGTTTAAAATTTTGCAGTTACGATTTATCTCTATATACATACATATATAGACGCCTTCCATTCGTCATTTTTCTACTCCCTATCTCTGGGCTTTGCGCACTTGACGAAAAATTTGCATGTGAAAGCAACAACAAAGTTGTCGACCAAGATTCGCGGCTAGCGAGTATGGTTATACCTTATAAAACTGGTTTAATTCACTATTTTCATTTTCTTTTCCAGCGTTACCAAGATATTTTTACCAGTTGCTTCATCTACTCGCCACTTTTGCTAACGCTAGGCGATACAAAGAGGCCTCATGTATGTACGTACAAATATTAGGTAGTCGAAAAAGTCTTTTCGTATTTCTAATCAAACTTCAAAGAATTTTTTTTATATTTATAATGAACTTTATTAAACCAAATATGTACCATTTTGGTCGACCACCTTTTGCCATTTTTCTTCTAGAGACATTATTCCATCAGTGTAAAACTTTTGTGGTTTCTCGGCGAAAAACTGCGACAAGTAATTTTCAAAGGCTTCTCTTGAAGCCAACTTTACTCCATTAATTAAGGGAGTTCTGCATTGACCGAAACAAATAGTAGTCCGATGGTGCAAGGTCAGGGCTATATGGTGGATGCCGCAAAACTTCCCAGCCAAGCTCTCCCAGTTTTTGCCGAGTCATCAAAGATGTGTGTGGCCTAGCGTTGTCCTAATGGAAGACGACGCACTTTCTGCTGATCAGTTCTGGCCGTTTTTTTCGATTGCTTGCTTCAATCTCATCAGTTGTTGACAGTAAAGTGTAGAATCAATCATTCGAGGAGGCTGGAGCAGCTCATAGTGGATGATTTATTTCCAATCCCACCATTTGTTGAGCTTCACCACCCTTGCACCATGATCTTTTTCGCACATTATTGTCGTATTTGATCCACTTTTCGTCTCCTGTTACCATTCGCTTCATAAATGGTTCGATTAAATTTTTCACAGACAATTCATGTGGTACCCAAACATCGAGCTTCTTTTTGGCAGCTTATGTGACGGTCCTGGTCAATCTTTCCCATAATTTCATAGACTTTTTCATAGCGAATTTTTTCATTATGTTCACTCATTTTTGAACAGCTATAACTTTTTTCAACTTCTCCGAATTTAATTTTTTTTTGTTTAAATGAAGCTTAAAATGTCACCTTTCTAACATCATATGATATGACACAATGTGATTGGTAGCACTGGAGATAGATGACTCCAACGACATCTATTGACCAAATACGAAAAGACTTTTTCGACTACCCAATATATGAAAACGTAGAAAATGTCTTCGAGGGAGTAGCACACAAAAACTACTGGCTCGATTTCAACATTTAGACGATCGGAACGCCTATGCTGCCTAGATGGTTTGTGTGTAACACTCAATTTAACTCGGTGTAGCCATCTATTTCTATGGAAAACAATAAATTTATTAAAAATATTTGTATATAAGTCATACTGCTTTCGTATCAAAGCAAATATTTTTAAGGAAACTCCGTTCCAAACACAATTTTTTTTTTTTTAAACGTTAGGTTAGGTTATGTTAGGTATATCTGGCTGATTTGAATAGATCTCACTTAGACCACAAGGGTCCGTAGTGTTACCAAGGTTATTGGAGTCGTGTTAAACATAGTTCGTGATACATGTCTTGGCGAGCTTTAATAAACAGTTTTGTCAGCAATATCCTTCAGAGATGAAAAGCCTACCGATACCAGGCAGTTGTAATGAGTTCTGCTTAGAGCAGGACAGTGGCAAAGGAGACATTCTAACGTTTCTTTCTTCTTCGCATAAGTTATAGGCGTCGTTTTGTACCAATCCCATTTTAGCTGCGTGATATGGAGTGAGACAATGTCCGTCAATACTCCAACCAATATTTTACATTCACGGGAGTGATAAAATAAATTTGTTTGTTATCGTGTAGCATTATTTGGTAATCCTGTGGGAGATCCAAGCTTCCCACATAGACTGTGCGTCCAGAGTTAGTTCCTCGTCTACTTCCGTCTTCAAAACTGAGAGTGAAGGATATATGTTCGACGCACCCACCCTAGTCAAGCTCGTCAACGCTTTCATTTCCTTCTATTATCTTGCGCCTTAGAACCCCAGTAAGTTCTCGCTGAGCTCGTCTATTTTGGATATACAGTGTTGGATATACATTCCGAGCTAGTCATTACAACCATTATTGCTTCGCAATAGCAGCTTAACTATCAATGACAACGTCATCCACCATACTAGCGAACCATAGAGCATTATAGGTAGGTCTAATGACCACCATATATATCCAATATGTGAGTCGAGGAGAAGCTTTATTTGCTCTCTAGTTGATGTTTTAAGTCTTAAATCAATTCCTCCATGTATCGATGGTGACCTGTTAGAAATCTTGTACTTTCTTGTAAATAATACTAAGTCTTCTCCTGCTTTACTTCCAGTCCGACCAATTCCGTCCACATGAAGATTTACCCGAGCGCTCTTGTGAGTATTTCACTCAACGTTTGAGAGCACCTACCTGAGATGATAACAGCCATGTCGTCAGCTTATGTCATCAGTTTTGATCCACTATCTACAGGTTTGATGAGAATCTGATTCATCACTAGATTTTATAGAAAAGGAGAGAGGACAGGGAGGTGCCCTGTGGAGTCCCTCTGTTTGCCTTTTTTGAAATTGTACTAGACCACCTTTCGGCCATCACTATCCGATAGTTTAATAGGCTGCGGATCCACTGTCGAATAGGAGTATCTGCACCAGTTCACTCTAGGCATTCCATCAAAGCTTCCGTAGATACATTGCTTAAGGTTCCAGATATATCAAAGAAGACTTCCATCGCATATTCTTCATAGAGCAGCGCTTTCTCTATCTAAAGCCCCACCCAATGAAAAGCTGTTCCAGAGGATTTTCCCTTCGTGTAAGCAAGCTGATTTGGCGACAGTAGGTTAGGTTCGGTCCTTCCTTAATGTACGAATCAAGCTTCCATAGATTTGCTTACCTACCTTACCTTACCTTACTTTTTTTTTACAAAATTACCAGCCTACCACAAATTTCATTTGAGTTTTAAGATATAGGTAGGTATCAAATGAAACGTGTTTAAACAAGCTTTAGTAAAGCTTTGCTTTTGGTTGCCACCGATTTTTATGGAAATTAAGAAATGTATTGCAAAATATATTAATTTGGAAAGGTAAGGATAGTTTTAGTCCAATAATAGTATAATCATAAAAATTAATTAGAGGTATAGCTAATATGGCTATCAAAAAAAATGTGTTCAAATGAATGAACAAAACTTAATTCAAATTATTTATGTGTGGCGTTGTCACCTAAACATTATTAAAAACACTTTAATAAAACAAATATTTCGGAATGGCGTTGTCACTTGTTTTCTAATTCAAACTATATATAAAGTCGGTGCAACCACATTTTGAAGCTGCTTTAGATGAAAACCACTATCGGTTTTAGAATTTTTGAAGCTTATGTTACCCTATAAAAAAGAGCGTTTTACAGTTTTATGCCGCCTGCGAGCGGCATATGGTTTTTCATGAGAAGCTTTTTCATACCAGAAACACCCTCGGAAATTCGTCATTGCCTGCCGAAGCACGGCCGCTATTCGAAACAGCTTTCTTTTATTATTTGGTTTGACAAGTTCATAGTGGGTTTCAAAACCTGTCCAACCGGATGGGACTTGCACACGAGTCCAGTCGGCGCATCAAGGCGGCACCTGCAAGCCAATATGTTATTATTAATCAAGCAAAAAACTGCCTAAAACTTAATATAAGGAAATGTTTCCATTTTTTTCTCAAGATTTCGCTTCCCTTTCACCACCTCCTATTCGTCTCTCTACTTTGAATGAAATCTCCAACCTATGTATTATTTTTGACCCAAACTTTTTATTTTTAAGCCGCATCAATTGTACCATAGCTTTCGAAGTTATAATCAATTAGATGTGACATGACATAATGTCGTGGTCATAAACGAAACCGTACAGACCAATTGAATTTTGGTTGTTCGCCGTAACCATAACCGGCTGATTGTTCCGTCAACTCCGTTCAGGCACTTTTGATGTTAGAGAAAGTGTCGGTTATGCTGATAAAATCACAGAAATAATCGAATTTGACCGGTATGTTAGTAGTCGCAGTCGACCATAAAACAGTTTTCAACCGTTTGCGCAAAAATTTTACGCACAAATTATGGATGTCTTTTCCCCCAAATTAATATATGACATAAAATACCGCTAATTCTCATAGCTTACGCACAGAATTGTCAATAGTTTGTAAGTGAACTATTGTCACACAAGACTTAAAAATATAAATAAATAAATAATTACCTGGATCCATTCTTTTTTATGTTCTTAAAGAATAATATCTTAAAAATATTTTGTGACAATGTGAAGTGAATCCGACAAACACTTTTCGAGTTATTCAATAATTAGCAAATGACTTTAAGTGCGTTGTTCTCAAAACTATGTTTTTTGAACTGGTGATCAATGTAAAAACCGCCTGGTAGATTTCAACCAAATTTATACTGCTTTGAAAAACATAAAAAACTCGTGCCTGATCGACGGATTTTTTTTCACAAACTTCGATTTTTTAATCAATTTAATTGTCGGTTTTTTCTCGAAAATCTGTAAAATATTTCCTAAGTCCGCCATATTGTTAATTTTAAAAAGATGAAAAAAGCTACGATCAGGCACAATATTATCTACTGATAAAACTAATTTCTCTTGTCCGATTGATTTTAGATGAATCTCCAAGGACTTGTGATGATCACCGCAAGGGACTTCTGGAGAAACGGGTTCCACACAAGCAGCGATAACTTTAACAATTATTAATTTTTCGAAACGTGATGCTACGTTTTTATTTTTGTAAAATAAAGCAATTTACTAGCCAACAAAATTATTGAAAATCATTATTTTTTCGGACCCCTAACTACCACTAACCACTTCATCTTTTCAAACACTTAGCCACACTCCTTTGATACTTTCATTAGCATTTAACTTTTCTTGAGGGTGTTAATATATTTTTTTTTTTATTTTAGTACTCATTGGCCAATATATTCTCTCCTTGTCATTTTGTTCTGTGTATAGTACATTCCCTCTTCACCGCCCTTGAAAATTCAATGCACAAGTATTTTACGAGAATTCGTGGCAGTTTCTCATTTTCCATTTTAATTTTTGTTCTTTCGGTATTTCAAGTTATATCCTGTAATTGTAGAATTTATTTTTTATTACCTTTTCGCAGTTATGCAACAGAATCAGTCACATTTGGCTTTGGAATAGACAGAAAGTGCGTAACTCTTAACCAATTTGCCAACTACAGCTACAACATATTTACATATGCGCATACAAAATGCGCTCACAAGAAACAGCATTGAGCCAGAAAACCAACAACTACAATTCTTTTTTTTTTTTTTAATAATTTGCATAGGCATACACATTTCTACCCCCTGGATCTATGTACGAGCGCTTATTTGAGGTCGTACGGTATTGGTTAAGCTTATGTAAATTTCAAAAAAAAAATTTATAACATGCGAAATGTAGCTGAGCACATATTGCAAATCTATGTTTGTATGTGTCTGAAAATTGTAACCGACAAATGTGAATGTCAGTGGTTATGGCAATGGAAGTGGAAATATTAATGAAAATGTTTGTTCGCATCCTTCTCACTTTGCTCCTTGCCTTTGATAAAGAACAGATATGCAAAACATGCTGAATAATATTTTGTGATTCGATCTGATGTAATTTGGTGCGTCAGACTGGTAGACGGTATTTATATATACTTTTTGTGTAAGTAATATGGAAACCATTGATGTTAGTGAGATCACGCTTTTTTTTTTCTTTTTGTTTTCTTCGTATGACATCAATACATAAGTGAGAGCGTGACCTATAGAAAAAAGGGTTAATAAGTTAAAGATAATAAATTGAAATGGAGAGATTTAAGAACAGAAATCAAAAGAAAAAAATCATTGGGTATGGCAATAAGTTTCCGTCCCTTCTTAGCTAAAGTTCCGAATTATTTAAACAATGAAATAATTCTTGATATTATCTGCCTTTCGCAGCTACAACTTTACCCCATCTTTCAGGCAGCATACGGATTCTGCAATGGTGCAATGTCTGGGGAATTCGCCGGGTGGGGCAAGATTTTCCAATATCCCAATTCATTCCCTCTAAATATTTCTGAACCGATTTAGCAACGTGTGGCCTGGCGTTGTCATGCAGCAAAATCAGTTTGTCATGTCTACCGTTCCATTCCGACCGCTTTTCTTTGAGAGCTCGATTCAAACGCATTAGCTTTAGTCGGTAACGATCGCCAGTGATGGTTTCAGATGCACAACATAACCTTTGAAGCATGAATATTTTTTTCGCTGTCGATGGACCTGTGGTTCATCTGGAAGGCTCCAACATTGTCGACACTTAGGGTTATCATAATAGATCCATTTTTCATCGCCAGTGATGATGCGTTGTAGGAAACCTTTTCTTTTCTGCCGTTCAAGAAGCATCTCACACGACACCAAACGTCTCTCGATATCCCTCTCCTTCAGTTACCAGTTACCTGCTTTCTGAACCATACCCATAGCGTGCAAACCTTTACCAACGGTTAATCTGTCAACATCCAACTAGAGCGAACACCAAAATAGTATCAACCGCGACACTCTTTTACGAGGGCGAAAACTTATTCCCATACCCAGTACATATATAAGAACTAGCCCGCACATTCTTTTTTGGGTGTCTGACAGAGCTTCTGCTCCAATTTGTGGTGTGTTATCTCACAAATGGCGTGGTCTGCAGTTTCATGCTGCCTCTGAACGGCAGATAATTTTTATGAAAAGAAATTTTCACAGCAGAAATGGACTCCGAAGTTCGCTTTAGCCTACCAAACAAACGAAAATGAATTTAATTTTTCTCTAATTTGCTGAACCCATACCCACCGAATGGTAGTCACACCAGAAATCTTAGTACTTCCACAAAAGCACGAAAGATTTCACTGACCCTTGTCTTAAAAAAAGCAGTAGTAGGGTTAAAAGACACTGCAAATACATTCTTCAGAAAATGTCATGGGTATTCTTTCACAAAAAGTTCATGCGATTAATGAAAATTTCTAGAACCTCTAAACTCCGTTTTTACAGCTCATTTTAGGTACTTGTCAACTAAAGGATTAAAAAGCCTCACTCCTCGAGGCATTCATGAGTTAAAATGTTTAAAGAGAAAATTGATCTTGAAATTTTATATCTTATGAGCGTACATTAATTAGCTCAGATTGATACTTTAAACGATATTCCTAATTTTTCGAAACAACTTCGGTCACAAATATCAAAGTTTAATTTGACCAGCAAAAATATGTTGACCTTCATGACATCTTTATCGAATCTGTTTTTTATTGAAAGAGTAACCACAAAACTTTCTTTAGAATCCAACTTGTTGTTGTAAATATAAAACAATTGGGACAAAAGAGCAGCAAGCACGAAAATCGAAAGCTAAGAATTTTTAAATCGGCAAAAGAAACCTTCAAAATTAATTTACTTCCCATATGTGAAGAATTTGTACCAGAGTGGGCCATAAAGTCCTTCGATTGATGGAGGGATTGATTGTAGTAGCCCGAAAGTTCACTAATGGAGACGTTAGGAAACCAGGTATGAAGTATGCATAGGAAACCAGGGAAGAGAGCGGAGGCCTTATCTAACGACAAATTTAACTGCTTGTTTCACGATCCTCATATTAAGATGCAGTAGAGAGAATGGCGCCGAATTTAGCACGTCAAAAAGTTTCAGAAGATTGGTACTGAAAATAAAACCGCTATCAGAGGCCTTCACAGCTTCATTACTTGCCGTTTTTACATATAAGTTGTTTTTGTAAATCCAAAGAAAACACATAAATTACAAGTAACGAAGCACCGCGGTGACAAGCATTGGCCTTTAATGGTCAGGCGCGAATTTTAAGTTTAAAATCAAGAAGTAAAGGAAAAAGTGAATATAGTAAATTTTTTTTGTAGCCAAAAATGGCCAAGGATATTTACTTTCAGTGAATAAAACGAAGCTAATTTGCATGCGCCAGACGCCTCAAAAAAATTACAGATGAGGAGCCGAGTCAAGGTAACGAAATTGATCTGAGCACCCCTATTGTCGCCAGTGTTATAGAAAAAATGGAAATAGGAAACCAGAAAGCTCGTTTAAAATGTAATAATAGTATATTTCAGCGAAATCAGAGGTCAAAGCCCTCTTTGTGTTAAAGTAAGTTACAAATAAAGTGAGTTACATAATAATAAATAATAAAGAACAACAGAAAAACAGAAAAACGAGCTCACTTTAACTTTGAGCGCAACTATAACAACAGAAACATAGCTATCCTTACTGAAGCCGTGACACTAGCATAGTGCGATGCAATACCTGGATAATATTATATATCTACATTTTCACTGATAGCCAGGCGGCGATAAAATCCCTCACAAAGCAGTCGACAAACAGAAGCTGTCGAAATGAGGAAGAGAAGATCTTGCATTTTCTGTGACATTGTCCCGCTCTATCCAGACGTCGATTCACCACTTTAGGCACACAGTTGGAAGATCGCATTAATGTGGAGATCAGCGATCTTCTAAAAGTTTTCGTACTGATTTTAAGAATTTTCCCACGCGGCAAATGATGCTGTCCCATAGCTACTATTGATAGCCAGCTGCAATCAAGGTTCCCAACTATTTCCAGTTTAAATCAAAACTATTGCTGGAATATCTTGGTAAGCTGAACATCTTAAGCCAGAACAACCAGGTGCGTATCCTATGAGTTCCGGCGGCACATAGGAATCACTGAGAATGACATGGCAGATAAATTTGCCAGGAAAGGGGCCCAGAAAGGGCAGGAAAGATGGAAAGATAGAAAGTTCTAACTTCAACATATTCAAAGATTGTATGGCATTATATAAGAAATATGGGCATAAAACTGTCAAGTCCTGAAATTTGTTGTAGAATGAACTATACTTCTAATGAAAAATAATCTAAATTGAAAAATAAATAAATAGTCAAAATAGGGGCCCTTTATAATTTTGCAAAGGACTATTAAAAAAAATATATTTTTAATGATACTATGAAATAATTAATGAAACAATATACAGTCAGTCACTCACACCGTATTTGATACAGATACGATTTTTTGTAAAGTGTTCTATATTGCACAATATTTTGCGAAAATGGAAACACAGAGTGTGCAGACATCTCATATATTTTGCTTTATTTTATCTCTCAACATAAAATACAAAAAAATGTCAACACATTTCATTGTACTGCCAAAAAAAAAAACATACGGAGAGTTCACGTCGCAGCTTAGATGATACATTTAAAAATACCACAAGGGACCGCGCACTTGGGTAGAAATGCGTAAGGTAGTTTTTGTACATTTCTAAAGAGGAATGTCGTATCGTAAAGTAGTTGAATTTATACATTTAAGTTCGTCAACAGTTCAGCACTTTATAGAACGTTTTATGCATGAAAATCGTGAGGTAAATGAGGGACGACAGGCCCCAAATAAAACTTTCACAGAGAAAGAATGTCAGTGGTTAGTACGTCAAGTAAAGAAAAATCTAGCAACAAGTGCTCTAAAGTTAACTAGAATGGCCAAAAAGGATTTAAGTAAGACTCGCCACTCAGAAACTGTTTGGAAAATACTAAGGGAAGCAAATTTAAACGGTAGAATAGCCCGTAATAAACCTTTAGTAGGTGCAATGAATAGAATTTAAGATATTGCAGTTTGCGCGTGACCATCTAAATAGAAGCTCAGTATTTTAAAGGACCGTACTTTTTGTAGACGAAGTAAAAATAAACTTATTTGAACCACAGGGCGCAGATTTTATATAGCACGAGACCAATACGGAGCTCAAAAACTCAAAAAGTTGTTATTTTGATATTCAAAGAATGGTTTCATTGCTTGTGTGGCTCGTAGCGCGGTCTTGTTGAAAATAAACGTTGTCCTGATCAATACCATCCAATTCCGGCTATAAAAAATTGTTAATCATCTCTCGATAACGTAATCCATTTACCGTAACTGTTGGTAAGGTCCAATGACTCCGCCGTTGAGGATAGAGAGGCTTTTCAACAATAACTCTTGGATTTTCTGAGCCCCAGATGCGACAACTTTGCTTTTTGACGAAGCCACCGAGATGGAAATGGGCCTCATCACTCAAGATGATTTTTCGATGGAATTCCGGATCATTTTCATGCATTTCAACGACCGAATCAGCAAAGACACGACGTTGTTGATGATCGGCCGGCTTGAGTTCTTGTGTTAACTGAACTTTATAAGCCTTAAGACCCAAATCTTTATGCAATAAAGAGCACGGTGCAATGACGTTTATGGATGCCTAATTCCAAAGAACGACGAGGAATGGACTAACCTGGGTTTTCTTCAACACCTTCGACTACAACAGCAATATTTTCTTCTGTTCTTGAGCGACGTGCACGGGTTTTATTCTTCACACCACTAGCTTGTCCCAACAGCTCGAAAATTTTCACCAATTTCTGTATTGCGGTCCGACAAGGTGCTTCACGATGACCCAAAAATGTTCGAGTTTTACGAATCATCTCTGCCAATTTTTCAACATTTTTACAGTTAATTTGAATAATTTCAATGCGTTGTTTAAGCGGGTATCGTTCCATTTTTTGTTAATGGCGTAGTTTCTACTTGTCAAATACCAAAAAATGACAGCTTCAAAAGTGACATCTACCGAAATAGCGGGCTATTCAAAATAACACCTGTTATTGGAAAACGCTTTATAAAACACGGCGATGGGAACGTTATGGCTTGGGCATGCATGCCCTCAAAAGGAGTTGGAAATTTGACTTTTATCGAAGAAACAAAGTACAAATATATTTATTTAAAACTTCTGCAAGAAAATATGGTTCAAAGCGTGTGAAAATTACTAAATGAAAAAGACGTTTTTACCAAGATAACAACCCTAAACACAAGTCACAAATAACATAATACAGACATGGCATAAAACAAATATGTGCATTCTCTGTTTTTCCATTTTCCCAAAATACTATAAAATATAGAACACATTACAAAAAAAATCGTATTTGTATCAAATAAAGGGTGAGTGATTATATCAATCAACCGCAGGTGTGCTCTGCGATTTTCACTATAGATAAAAATATCGAACAAAGAATTTGTCTTAAATTTTGTGTTGTGAACGGGATTTCGTGTGCCAAATCGTTGAAAATGTTGCACGGATCTACATACGTGTGGTATAAGGCAGAGGGCCGAGAAGTCATGGAAGATTTGCCCCGATCTGGTCGCCCATCAACGTATTCAACGGATGAAAACGTCTACAAAGTCAAGGAAATGGTGCTGGAAACCCATCTTTTAAGTTTCACGAAGGTAGATCGTGACCTTAGCGTGTATCACGAATCATCTCGCAACATTTCGCAACACCATCAATTAGGCATGAGACGTATGGCTGCTCGACTCGTTCTAAGAGAGTTGAATTTCTTTAAAAAAATTCATTGGTAGTAGGCGGCTGAAGACATGCTTAAGCAGGTAAATTCGGACCCAACGTTTATCCAGCGCATCATAACAGGTGATGAGAAGTAGGTATATGAGTTTGACATGCAAACCAGTCCACAGGCAGCTGCATGGCGTTACCCACATGACCCGAAACCCAAAAAACTACGTCAAAGTCGGTCAAAATTGTAAGTAATGCTACTCTTCTTCTTTGATAATCATGGTGTTGTGCACTCGTAATCTCGAAATTCGTTCCAAATGGTTCTACGGTAAGTAAAGAATATTTGGAAGTTATGCGACGCTTGAAAGAGAGTGTGCGTAGGGACGGGCCCACTTTGTGGAAAGAAAATTCATGGATCTTGCACAATGATAACACAACGTCTGACAAGGCTCATATTGTGAACACTTTTTTGGCCAAAAACTCGGCAAATACCCCCTGTGACTTTTTGCTTTTCCCAAAACTTAAATTGCCATTGCGGACGCCGCTTTGCGTCGATAGAGACCATTAAGGCTAATTCGCTGAAGGAGCTGAAGAAGATCTCTTCAAACGCGTTCAAAAAGTGCTTTGCTGACTTGACTAATCGTTGGCATTGGTGTACTATATTGCTTCGAACGGAGCCTATATTGAAGGCGAAAAAATAAATTTTGATGATTAAACAATTATTTTGCGTTTAATTGAAAAGTGCTCGGTACTTTTTTGACAGAATTTATACTTGGTTGATGAAAAGTATAGATGCCAATAACTAGCTTTTAAAAGAACTGTTGGGTTCATAACAAAATTACAAAAAAATTGTATACTAAAGAATTTAAAAACGCTTTTCATTTCAGGCCGTTTGAGGTTTTATTTACTTTCCTCAACAAAATATTTTCAAAACATATTTTTTTTAATATTTGGGCTGACTTGATAAATATCTTTAATACTCATTTTCTAATAAAGCACCCTCCGACACATAAGTCATTTAATTTTGATCAAACTCTTTACAGTTCCGTGTACAAATTTGAAAAGCCAAGACTCACATATTTCCATCTGAACACAAACCGGAAGAAAAATTCACAAAAAATACCAATGATAACATTAACCCCAAACTACTTCATAGTATCCGCAATGCAGCTGCTGCTGTACATCCATTCACCTGTCTACGACCTGAGGGCAGTCAGGCATAAAAGCCATTATTATTGGCGAAAAAGTATTTATAAAGTAATAAAAACCTCAAAATTTCATTGATACGATGAAGCAGGGGTATGAGAACAGCTGGGAAATGGGGAAAAATACAAGGTAAACATCAATTTGGAGTAGCAAACGCAAAGGACCGGTGTTGAAGGAATAAAGGTAAAGCCTGGCCAGCGCACAAATAAGCAAGTCAGCCAGCCAGCCAAGTGCACATGCCAAAGCAAACAAGAAAGCTTGAGCCACGTAGAAGTGGCTGACCTGTAGAGAGCACACATATACACACGTACATTCATACAAATGGGAAAGTATCCGAAAGGCCGGAAGTGTGCAGCGTGTCAAACGTGAAACAAATATAGCTTAGCCGGCGCCTTAGCAAAATGAAAAAATAATCAAAGATAACCAAAGGAAACGAAAGGAAGCCCATCAATGAAAACTCTTGCTGAGTGCAAATATCGTAAAAACAATGAAGAGAAATTCTAAAGATTTTTATTTTAAATTACTTTTCTCATGCTTTGTCGTAACTCAAAATGCTACAAAGGTAAGCATGGGCACGCTTCAGAAAAGTACACAAACACACGCAAAGATGTGGCAAGTTAAGTATTCGAACAATCAAAATGAAACCAAAACAAAGAAAGCTACGAGCAAATGATTGGGCAGTCAAGTGCAATACGACACAGTGCAACGTTTACCATGAATATACGATAAAAATAGTAATTAGTTAGAAGTGTGACATTATTGACATTCTAAGTTTATTGGCTCTAAATTAAATTTAGTTAGTTATTAAGATATGCATAAATAAACATTTTAAAATCCAATCCAATAAGTGCTAAGATTTAGGCTTCCGGTAGATTTAGGTAGCCGCGATTAAGGAAGCAGTAGATTGGTGTACTTACTTCTGTAATTACTACTTCGGCAGCCATGCAGCAGTTAGAGCCCTGGGCTCGTTGTTTGTGCGTTCGAAATTACTCGAGGGAATGCCTGACTTCTCTCTCGACTGCATCCGAATACTTCAATATTAGACACATTCAGGTTCCGCACTACAATGGCTTAGAGGGAAAATGATGGGCTTATGAGCTGGCCAGACAGGGGACCCTGGAGACGGTTTTACCGCGAAATGATAGGATTGGGGTTCCCTTGAGAGCCTGCGGTCTACTTCTGGTAAGATGGAACTCGGGTCAACTCAGTCCTTTCTGCTGAGGATATCTAGAGGATAATGTGGCTAAGATTTACACATTTAGGCTCTCACTTTTTGCTACATCCACGGATGTAGCTGAGTTAAATAACGCACACCTGGTGAATTTCATTAGTAACTTAAAGCGGTTAATATAAATATAACTAGCAACCTTTGGTCATTATCCAATCCAAAGTCCCTTCTTTCTTTTTGATCCACCTGTTTGGTTCTTTGCCCTCTGTTTTTTATGTCTCTGTCCATCACAATCTTAACAGAAAGTCATCCTCAGGGCCTGCTAGACGCAATTTTTCTCAAAAAGTCGGTGAGACTGGCATGATACTGGGCAAGAGTCATGTTCTCCGTGGTCGTAAGGTGCGCTCTGACGAGAATGTGGCTGGAACATCGATTCGTCCTCGATCTCTACAACTCAATATTTCATACGCCATCCTGATACATTGACTACAATTGGTAAAACTCACATGAGATCATCGGGAAGCTAATACCTCTGCTCTAAATGCCATTTCGTTGAACGATGAGAACTATAGATGTTTGATAAATGAAATTTTCTGTCCAGAAATTGAAGACATGGACCATCTATTCTTTGATTTCAGTAGTTTGCTGCGCCATGCCACACAGTCTATGCCACAATAGATTTACTGCTCACCAAGTTCATTAATCGTGTTATCAGTCGCCTTATCGATTTCATTTCAAGGTATTAATTCTTGGTGAGGGGCGTCGTGAAGAACTGATATTATGCGGATAAACCACTAACTATTCAGGCGCTTACAGTGAATATCGAGTAAGCTGAGAATGTGGGATAGAGTCAAAAATCGTCACCAAGATCGTAGGAAATTGGGTTAACAGAATTTGCTACTGCCAGCCGAAGAACACAAATGCATGTAATCGTGTTCTCTAAATAAAGAGAATCTTTGTTCTTTGAATAAACTCATATAGTAATATACTAACAAAAAAATAACAAATCATAGCTTAACCAAAATCGTAAAGCATTCCACTTTTTATTTTGGCAGCCGGTAATGATCACCAGTGATGGTTTCAGATAGCCTAAGGAGCTCACAATAGATGACACCCTTCTGATCACACCAGATGCATAACATAACCTTTGAAGCATGAATATTTTTTTTCGCTGCCGATGGACCTGGTTCCCCTGATAGGCTCCAACATTTTCGACACTTAGAGTTATCATATTAGATCCATTTTTCATCACCAGTGACGATGCGATGCAGAAAAACTTTTCTTTTCTACCGTTTAAGAAGCAAGTCACACGTCACCAAACGTCTCTCGATATCCCTCTCCTTCAATTGATGTGGCACCTAGTTACGTGCTTTCTAAACCATACCCATAGCGTGCAAACGTTTATCGACGGTTGATCTGTCCACATAAAACTCTTTAGACATATCTTCCAAGGTGCAAAACGCAAAATTCAATGCAAAGTTAATAATGTACAAATGTATGTGCATACATACTTTGCGACTTTATTTTATAAAATGTAGAGAGAAGAAGATGTGAAACCACTGGTACTTCCCACATTGTTTGTACTATTTTCGTGAACTTCATAAGTTTACTACAAAACTCTTTACCATTAATCAGTTAAGTAGCTCAGCATTACATTGGAGGTGGTACTGCAGCCAACTGCAGAAAAGTCTACTTAACCGTGGCTTTGGCCAAGAGAGAACTGCGAAATATTTCAATTGTTAAGTCACAATAAAATTCAAATACATAAAAAACCATTATTTAAAATACCTTCGATCTTCAAACACAGTATCTCAATTGACCATGGCCATCTGACTTTAACACAGTAAAAGTACCAAGAAATATTAAGAAACTTTAAAACTCAAGCCAAAAATACTGATTTCTCCAATAAAAAATATAATAATAATCTGCAAAAAGTAATTCGTTCAAATATTAAAAGGAGAAAAGTCACAAAAGTCTAGGAAAGAAAACGATAATACAAACAACGAAGTAAAAAGAGTGCTTACCAATTCAGTGGCCGCAAAATGAGGTTAACGAAGGGAAATGGGCAAACAGAATTGCACCTCCGCTTATATGGAATTTCATCAAAAGAATGTAATGGACAAGAAATCATGTATGTATGGGTGCATATGAGTGCACAAAGGAAATAAGGGGCATAAAAACCCATTAAACAACTTTTTGCGAAACTGAAAAAGTGTTATTTATTTTTGTTCCAACGGTGAAGTCTGAAGTCAGCTAGAGTTGGTTGGTTGCAATGATTCTTATAAGATCAATAAATATTCCAGAGTAGTAATGTTATGCTGTGTTGGTGAAATAATTAATTTGTATTACTCTGGCTATGAATCCAGGCATTTAAAAGGTGGAACAAGGCAAAAAGTGTATGGACTTAAAGTTTGTTTTTGTGTGCAAAACGCTTCTGGTCTCAGATGTTGCGAATAAAAAGCCTGATTTTATAAGGAAAATTTCGTCATGATGAGAGGTCGAAATCTAGCTCTGATGTGTAAGAGCTGTTCGCAATTACACTTAAAAGGTCGTGCTTTTTATTGGGGAACAATTACTCAATGTTAATGGGGGATTTGAGGCCGTTAAAGAAAAATTTACACCATGCTTCAAAAAGATAGCACATGAAAATTTTGACAACAATTTCGACTAAATTTATACAAAAATATTGTACATTATAAAAACAAGAAAAATAGTAAAAATTGGTCAAAATGTGGATGTGCTATCTTTTTTTCTCGGGATGTACGCACAGCACATTCGTAGTAGAGCGATTCCATGTCAAGTGATCCAAGTAGTTCGGGCAATGTCGTAAATTTTTCCGAAATTTGGTTTATTTGCAGGCTTGTGCATAGTAACAAGTAGATTGACCAATTTTCAAAAAGCATTAATAATTTTAAGATTTACTCAATGTTGGAAAATTTAGAACCGAGTTTTTATAGTGAAATCTCTTGGGTTCATTTTAAAGTATTCCTATTTTTTTAACATTTAAGAATAAAAAATAGTTTTTGAACAAATTTATTTTGGAAAAGGATTTTATTTTTCTTTTAAATATTTTTGGGAATATATTTCTGTCGTCATTTGGGAAAAACACACACAAAAGTTTTGGGTATTCAACAATGAAACTTGCAGATATTACCGAGTATAATCTCAGTAAAAAAATTGTTTCTAATAGTGGTCATAGGCAATGGCAAACTCCTCCGAGTGTCTTTCTGCCATAGAAAAGCTCCCCATAAAAAACGATTTGCCGTTCAGAGTCGACTTGAAAAGACGCGTGCCACAAATAGGAGGAAGAGCTCGACCAAACACCTAACAGAAGTGTAGGTGTTCGTCCATTATGGTACCATTATGAAAGAGTTGAGGTGAAAGAGGAAGACCGATGGGATGCAGGAAGAGGACGGGGAGAGGTGGTGCTAGGATGGTTCGGAGGGTGGGTTTAGAGTGTGTGAATTACGAACGATGACTGTGCTGCGTTTGCGTCAACCGCTTTGTGCTGCTGGTGAAATTCATCAGATTTTTAATGTCAACAATAGCTATATCAGCAGGCGTAGCAAAGAAGTAAGAGCCAAGATGCCTGGATCTTAGACCTGCCAGAGCAAGGCAGCTGAGGAGAAGGTACTGAGATGATTCCACCTCATCCTCCATACATCCATCACAAAAAGGACTTGAGGTAATTCCAAGTCTTACAGCATGCATTCCTCGTGCATAGTGACCTGTGCCAATATTGTAATAAGAAAAATTGATTTTTTTTTTAACATTTTTTTTGTCCTAAAAAGAAATTTTTTTTGTCCTAAAAATAATTTTTGTTGTTCTAAACATTAAAAAAAAGCATCAAAAGGTTAAAAAGAACAAAATATGTTTCAATTTGAAACTGTGAGAACAATTTCGACTGAACCCATTTGGACCGAATTTTTAGGTATTCGTTAGCTCAAGTCAAAATTGCTTTCGCACAAGCCAAAAGACGACAGTAATGCACTATCTCATCGGTTAAGAGTTGTAAGTAAATTCCTGAAACTTTAAAAAAAACTCAAATCATTTCGTTACACCATTCGCCGTTTCGTTACACCTAATTAATTACCAACGCTGCGACTGCTCTTTACTTCTGAAACTGTATTTGGTGGTGAAAAGGTAACAAACGTCATTAATCGATCGAAGCCAAGCAAGCTGATGTGATCATCATTCTGAACAGCATTACTAAGAAGAGGATAGATAAATATATGATTTTATTACATTGAAAAAAAAAAACGTGAAAAATTTTGTATCGAAGTACCGTGTTTTGCTTAACAAATAATATTAGTTTGGGGAAAAGGAAATCTATTATTTTTGCACAAATTGTTTAAGAAGTAAGGGGTAGCGGAATTTTCAAAAAAATTTGATTTTTTTTTGCATTGTCTTAAAGTATAATATCTTAAAAATACTACTTAAAAATACTAATACTTTTCGAATTATCCAACAATTAACAAAGAGCGCTCGATAGCAAAAAAATTAAATGCGCTTTTCTCAAGCCTATGTTTTTGGAACTGGTGATCACTATCACTTAAAAACCACTTGGTAGTTTTCAATAAAATGTATACTGCTTTTGAAAAACATAAAACACTCGTGCATAATCGAAGGTTTTTTTCAAAAATTTCGATTGTTTTTTTAATCAATTTAATTGTCGGTTTTTTCTTAAAAATCTGTAAAATATTTCCTGAGGCCGTCATATTGTTAATTTTAAAAAGATAAAAAAAGCTTCGATCAGGCACAAGATTATCTATTAATAAAACTAATTTCTCTTATCCAATTGATTTTGGATGAATCTCCAAGGACTTGTGATGATCACCGCAAGGGACTTCTGGAGAAACGGGCTCCACACAAACAGCGATAACTTTCATAATAATTATTTTTTTTTTTTAATTTTGCTAAAGTCAAATCGAAAATTTATGTATTTATGCTATATTTTTATTTTTGTAAATTTTTTTGGACCTCTGACTATCCCTAACCCTTAAAACTGTTTTATGGTCGATGGACTACTAACGTGCGGTTTAAGTTCGTTTATTTCTCTGATTTTGTCGACATTATCAACATTTTCTTTAATATCAAAAGTGCCTGACGGAATCGACGAAACCAAAGTTGCACGTAATTAGCTCTTACAGTATCGGCACCATAAACCCCATGCACAATTTTAGCGGCCTGACTTGCGATTTCGCCTCTATCAGAGAAAAACTGTAAAATGTAGGGAATCTCGTCTTTGTTGAGTTCCATTGTTAAACCCTATAACACACGACTGAATTGAACAAAAAAACGCAGAATAAAAATCTTTTTAGTGTTAAATCGCAGCTCGACAACGAGCAAAAACTTTAAATTGTTTGATCGACATTTTACCAGACATCGATCACTACAGCCATCTTCCGAGAAAATAATGGATTTCTTTTCCCCCAAACTAATATATTAGTAAATTTTATTTGCAGCTCCTTTCTTGGTATTGAGAGTGTAGATACTCGTTGTCACCGCATACGACAGAGTTTGTGTTTCAACTTGAAAATCACACACACAAATAGAGAAAGTTAGTTCGGGTAGTATTAAAAAAGGTGCTGGTGTCTAAATTTTAGGCATCGGAGTAGCCGTCGGTGAAATCATTAATAGAAACTAGTTTTATCAATTTTTTTGTATTTATTTTTATTTTGTTTTATAAAAATATGGTGCAATCAACAACTAATCGTATAATCCGAAGCTCCAAATTTCGTACAAATTTCACAAAAAATTAGCAAATTTAAAAATATTGTCAACAAAATACATACTTATCCTTTGAATCAGTATATTTAGAAAACTTCAAGGTAAGTAGTTTTATAGCCCGTTCAATTTTAGAGAATTTCCCTCCTCATGAAGAACGTGTTCGGAAGCATTTGTTATTGCCTTTCAGAACAATACTACTATAACTCAACTTTGCTGAGCTAACAGAAAATGTTATGTTAACATTGATAGCCGTATTGAAGCAATTAATATTTCTTGAAGTAACATATACTTTCAGGTGCAGCCACAGGGTTTTTCAATAAGGGCGGGTAGATGTTGAAATGGAATAAAACAAGCTGTGTGTGAGTTATTGACAAAATTATTTTTTCATTTGAAAGGCGCATATATGCCATTAAGTGTGAAATATGGCATCATTCAAATGCCCGCCTCGGCTTCTAACGGTGGTTCGGATCCGAGTGGTCCAATGACTCTTCCGCATAGATCCGGCTGAATTTGAGCGATGGCCTGTGTTATGTTCACCTTTAGAGCATAGGTCGATTGAGGTTTATTTGCATAGACCTGAGACTTCAAGAAACCCCACAGGAAAAAGTCTAGCGGGGTCAAATCGTATGACCTTGGTGGCCAATTCACATCACCCCTGCGAGAGATAACCGTACCCTCAAATCGTTCCTGCAGAATGTCAATCGTGGCGTTTGCTGTGTGGCACGTAGCGCCGTCCTGCCGTCCATGGTTCAATATGGGCCATAGGAACTTGGTTATCATCGTTGTGTAGCGCTCGCTGTTGACGGTGACCGCCTCACCAACGTCGTTTTAAAAAAAGTACGGACCAATGGCGCCGCCGGCCCAAAATCCACACCAAACGGTAACTTTTTGAGGATGCATTATCACCTGGTGAACCTCGTGTGGATTGGTGTCGTCCCATATACGGCAATTTTGTTTGTTAACACAGCCATTCATCCAAAAATGCGCCTCGTCACTAAAGATGATTTTTCGCCCAAAACTGGGGTTCTCTTCCAAACGTTTCGAAGCCCAGTCAGCGAACAAACGGCGTTGTCTATGATCATCACCTTTGAGCTTCTGGGTCAGTTGGATCTGCGAAAGGCCAAGTTCTTGTGCGCGGCGAGGAATAGACTGCCTCGGGTTCTGCTTTCACGGACCGCGGCAATGTTCTCGGCTGATCTTGCATTCCTTGAACGTACGGGTGTTGGCTGATTGTTTACTGATCCGGTCGTCTCAAATTTGGCCACCAAACGTTGAAGAGTCGACTTTGAAGGGCCACCACGTCTACCGAAAAATGGGCGCAATGCGCGCAACGTTTGCGTTAATGAACACTCATTTTGATAATAAAGTTTTATCATTTGAACGTGCTGTTCAATCGTGTAACTTGCCATGATGATTTGGCATAAACAGCTGAATAATAAACAAAATATTTGACTGATATCACCAAAACAAAATGGCTGCCACAGGGCGCCAAAATCGACCCGCGCCAATATCCACTGTTTGGAATTAACAAATACTAAGTAAGCAAATCTGATATGTGAGACTTGTAGATGACGCTCTCCCAAACAAACCAGACAGCTCTTGGAGCTCTATTGCTGCCAATTGTCATATTAGAAAAAAAATTTAGAGGGATATGGCGAAATAAACACCAGCTCTTCTTTTATGCTGCGTAATATGTATCAATACGAGTAGTAACTCGGTTTTAAGAAAAATTGTCTTAATATATCCAAAGACACGATTCGAGGACGTTTACATCATACTTCAACGAACTACAAGATGAAGTCCTAAATAAACAAAACTGGCGTCATAGAAATGTGTTTGATGGCGCCATCTTTTTAATGAGTTAGTGCGTTGGAAGTTACATCCCTAGCTGACTTCTAGTGAAAGCTTGGTGACATTTGGTTTAGTGGAAGCGAAGTTATTGCATCTAAAGTGTCAGTATGTTTGTGTCATCGGTACAAAAATGAGTTTCAAACAAAGGCCTAATGTAAATTTTGTTTTAAAATCGGTAAAATATTTACCGAAATATTTGAATTGATGAAAAAAGTTTATGGCGATGATTGTCTATCTCGTGCCAGAGTTCATAAGTAGTTTACACGTTTCAGAGATGGTTGTGAGGGCATAAATGAAAATAAACTTATGGGCCGCCCAAAATCAATAATCACCGAAAACCCATCGAAATTGTTTGTAAATTTATGAAAAATGAACCGAAAACATCGTTGAAATTCATGGAATCGGAGTTGAATATCTACAAAACATTTTAACTGATCATTTGGGCTTACGAAAGCTCTGTCCCCGTTTCATTCCGCACAAGCTAACTGAGGACCAATAATTGCTTAGAATTCAACATTCGAAAGACCGCATTAAAGAGGCGAGAAAACGAGAACATTGTAACTGGTGATGAAACGTGGTGTTTCCAACATGAACCTCAAACTAAGCGTCAAAGTGCGGAATGGAAAGCCGCAGATGAGCCACCACACAAAAAATTGCGTTTGGAGAAGTCAGAAATCAAGGCGATGCTCATTTGTTTTTACGATTCCAAGGGAACTGTCCACAAGGAGTTCGTGCCAATGAGCCAAAACGTCAATGCAATTTTCTATTTTGGCGTTTTGAACCGTTTGTTGCGCGCATTCGTCAAATTCACCCTGAATACCGCAAAAGGGAAGCTGACGCTTATTGCTTGATAATACACCATCTCATCGATCCACTCTTATCACTGATTGTGTGACTAGAAATCGCATTTTAACCATCAATCACTCACCCTATTCGTCTGATATGACTCTCTGTGACTTCTACCTATTCGGAAAATTGCTTTTGGCCATGAAAGGAAAATGTTTTGCCTACGTAGAGGCCATCCAAAAGGTTTGTACCGACATCCTGAAGGACATTTCGGTCAATGACTTGAAACACTCTTTCGAAAAGCTTTTAGATCACGCAGAACAGTGTATCGAGAACAGAGGAGACTATTTTGAATAAATAAACTCGAAGTTATCAGAACAAAACTCCTGTTGTTTCTATTTTAGCTCAGTCTTGTTTATTTTGGACTTCAGCTCATACATATTAAGCATCCAGTTAAGGTTTATGTTTGGGGTTGCTTGTCCGCGAAAGGATTTGGCCGTTTATTTGTGTTTACCGCCAACTTTAATGCAGTTTTTAAGAATACAATTTATACAAAAGCGTTATTACCCTCAGCTACGATGATGTTTGGAAGAACTAGCCAACCGTGTATTTTACAAGAAGCCAACTATGCCAAGCATCGAAGCCGCAGGTGTACCAGAGAAGAAACGGCAAAATGGGATTGAAATGTTAGATTGGTTTCGCATATTAAAAATGTTTGGGCATTAGTTAAGCAAAAATGCAAGAAAAACAAATATGAATGGTCAAATAGTTACCACGGAAATTCGACTGATTTGGAACCATTACAACCACAACTTGGGCAGAAATTAAAACAAAGTATAACTCGAAGATGTAAAGCCATTATACATATTTAGTGGTGGTGGCTATACATTTTATGAAATACATTGAATATAATAAATATTATAAGCCCAAATAATGCCCTTCGTGAATTTCCTGCCCTATGGAAGGACAGAATGCTCGTCTTTCTCCAATTGAGAACGCTTGTGCGATGTTAAAGGTTCACGTAGGGCGGTAAAGTGCCGCCAAACGCAAGCCAATTATAAGATTACATTTTAAAAAATTGGAAAATTGGAGTGCTTGAGTTTAATAGATGCTACGCAAATTTGAAAAGACGTTTCAGAGTGCTTGAAAGTACAAGGCCGGAGCGGCAGCGCTTACCTGGAACGCTGTCCCTGGTGCATAGCCTGCCTATTGTAAATGTTCCCTTCTAATATTTTAGATGCGTAAAGCAACAGTGTGTTATTGTTTGATTATACCTGAAAGGGAAATTTTTATTTTTCTCTCCCCAAATTAGAAAATATTTAATTTAATATTGGCTTCAACCAACTGATTTGGAAAATCTCTCCCAAAATTGTTCCGGCCGGTTCTAAAACTGTGGAAATCGCTGCGTACATAGCTGCCGGAATATTTGATGAAGGAATGGCATCACTACTGTATTATATGAAGCCAATAGAAATTACACTTGGGTCCAATGCGCATTCATATGCCGAAAAAGAAGATAAGCAGCTCGTGAACATTTCCGATCTCAGAGCGCGTGAGAGCACCCGAGATGGAAGAATGGCCCGCAGACAACATTAGCTTGTGTTATTAGAAGCTGCCGAAGTGGCGGAGGGTGTATTATATGGTCCTGGAATAGACAACTTCATGTAAGTTAAAAAAAATTTATTCTTGTAAAGTGATTTTCAAACCTTATACGCGTTTTTCTCAAAATCATGTTTTCAAAGTCGTTGACCAACATTACTCGAAAACGGCTAAACCGATTGGTCTCAAATTTTAACACAAGCTTCTTAAACACATTTTTTAGTAATTAGTCAAAGATTTTTTTCGCACCGATTAATATTTTTTTATAAACAATTTAAAGCCGAAATTTTAGTCAAAACTTGATTTTTTTTTTTTGGAAAACCACCATTTTGTCAAAAAATTTATTTTGCATATTCCTTCAATTAATTACTAGATTTAACATTAGTTTAATGAAATCTGTGTGGCTTTTTAATTTCAGAGGATCCCGTACAGAGATATAGCGGTCACCCCAAAACGTCTTTTTTGAGAGAAGCTCCCGGAGACCAGCTGTAGCTCCTTTCCTAAGAAATATTTTTACTAATACTAAGTCTTAAAATACAGTTAAAAGATAAGTATTAAGATTAGATAAGTTTTAAAAGTTTTCTCAGAAAAATTCTGGAAAATTCGCTTTTTTTCGGTCTTCTAACTGTATATAACCCCTTAAATGGGTTGGAAATTTATTTTTCTGACATAAAATTTTTTTGTTAAAAAATTAATTGAAATATAATTTTTGTATTTAGGAATATGTCCTGATGATGTTTTTAAAAGATACAAATAAATGCGACAAGAACTTTTTGTGTAATAAGAAAATATTAAGGCTTTTTTTGTACATATATCACATTTGGAAACTTATTTTTTCTAGCTACTGTATGTGAAAAGGGTCTAAATTTCAAAAATTATAAAACTTTTGTTTACTGATTACAAATTTTGGTATAGCTCTAGGTAACCTAATTTCGCTGCACATAAGTACGCACGCCCACATACACAAGCACTAGCATTTTAGGCACAAGCTGTCGAACGTCGGCAATTAAAAATATAATAACGTTAAAAACATTTTTCCCCCATTGTAATCATAATTATGATTTTAATTGCGAAGGAAAATGCGCACACACATTCTTACGTGTATCAACGAAATAGAAAAAAAAGATGGCATTCGAGAAAGCAAATGTCTTTGCCACAAAATGTTGCACTCTGCTTGCCTTCTCGCCATTCAAGTGAACTCTTGTTGGCCAAATTGACACAGACCGACTGACAATTTTATTATGGCCGTTAGCTACTAGCTCAAGCTATGCTTGCATTTTGAAAATAATGTGTATGTGTGTGTGTGTACTTGTATGTACTTGTATGTGTGTCGTCATATGTACGAGTATGTTATGCGCCCAGTGTTGGCTATGATGGCGATAATTGCTTTTGTTTTTACTATTTTTTTTCTCTTCCCATTATTGTTGTTGTTGTTGTCCGTGGCACTACTTTGCTGGTGATATGCTCGCCATTTCCAAGGAAAATTAAAAGTTTTGTAATTAAAATTGGAAAATTTCCAGATAATGCTATTTTCCCAGCTTTGTGGGATCTAATAGGAGTATATATCTATGTATGTGTGTGTGTGTGTGCATACTGCAAATAGGTGCAGCAGCAATGCATAGTGACCATGATAGTGGTTTGAGTAATAATAGTTCTCGTAGTATTTGCCCCAATCAGCGTGAGCGTCTCTAACCATCACTGATGCCCAGCTCCCACTAGTACTGCTGCCGCATAATTACAATTTTCAATGACCAGTCAGTCAGCTGGCAAGTAGCCGTTTCTCTGTCTATACGCCTTGTACTCTTATTCATCCATCCATTCATTCATCCATTCGTTCATTCATTGTTCGAAACAACCATTCATGCAGTCATTTATTAATGCAGCTAAAAATTCCAATGAATATTGCAGTCGACATTTGAGTTCAGCAATCAAGCAAAACTGACGATTACAGCCATATCTCCAATAATAATGAATTGGTCACGACCGTTGCTGCTCTTTGCTGTGCTGAATGTTGATGGTTTACTGCCTTCCACTCTCTCGCTCACTCATTGCCGCCTTGCTGTGGAAAACGTGGAAAATCTTTTAATAGATGGACTTATGCGATTATTTTGGTAGGTATACACTGATTATAGTAGAATAATTGAAGCCTTTCGTTTGCACAAAGTGATGTGTAATTAAATTGAAGGCAAGTTTAAAAGTATTTGAGTTACGATTATACCAATATTAGTAGAAGATGGTTCAGCCAATCATTTGGCAGACCAAGAAAAATCGTTTAAATATTTAAGAACCTAAAGCCATTTGAAATGATTTGCTCAGCTGAGGTGAGTGCGAGTCGGTGTAAGAGAGGAGAAGAGGGAGTCACCAAGAGATGAGTGTATAAGTGCTGCTTGGGTTTATTTATTGAGCAAGGAAGGGTTTAGTTCAGCGGGATAGCTTGGGTGGGTTCTCGCTGTTGAGAGGCAGCAGTTCCCAGCGATTAATTGATAATACATAAATCAACGCTACTGCCGCATGTATATGGAAGAGCGCTGAAATAAGTTCAGCAAGCATTCATTTCATGAGGCGGATCAGTATTTTAGAAATTTGGGAAGTCTAAAGAAACACCAAAACATTGTCTTCGCTATGTATTAATTAAAATGTGAGCGCAGTGAAATTAAGTGCCTGATTATAACGCCAGAGTTGTGTGCACTTTCAAGAATTTGTTTCATAAACCTGTTGAGAATTACAAAACATCTTTGTTAAATGAAATATTAACCAAATTGTGTACATGGCTGGCATATGATTATTTTAATTTTAATTTACCTTTTCTTAACTAAATTTTAATTTTAACTAAATCCTTGTACTTATTTAGACATTGTCGATTATTACACCAATTTTTAAAAGCGGCAACAAGGGTGACGTGTGCAATTATAGACCTATTTTCAAGCTTCGACTACCTCTAAGTTATTTGAATGCATTGTAAAAGATAAATTGTGCTAGGCTGTCAAAAGTCTTTTCTACTGACAGGTGTCCTCTCATTAGGCAATGTTCGATGATAATTATAATCGCCTGACGAAGGAGATTGCGCTCGTAATGAAGTTATGAGCTTTTTTGCCCCATTCAAGCGATATTTTCCAGGCTATTCTTCAAATGCATTCTAGTACCAACTACCTTCAAAAGGGTAACACTGTGCGACGAAATTAATTCTAAATCGAATCATGACACATTCTCATGATGCCAGACAAGTTCTGATGATTTTATGGTTTCATTTGAGCAAGAGCTTCACAAAAAATTAAGCGTAGTCGGGTCGGAAACCAGGGCATAGGAAAATGTATAGTGAAATTTTATCACGTCTGCAACTCTGTTATATCTAAAAATTTGCCCCATTTTGTTGGTATGTTAAGTCGTAGATCTGAAAAAAAAACACTTCTTTACTGCTTAAATATATTATATATGTATATTCTTATATAATTTGCGTTACACCCTTCATTTGGTGTTTTGCCGAGGTCCTCCTGAAATTTTATAATAAATAGTTCAATACTATACGAACGTTCTCTTCAATAGAGATTATGGCTCAACAGAACTACACACTACACCGTAACTCGATAGAAGCATGAAATGGATTTCAAGGAAAATTTCGTCGTTAGAGTAACTTTTCTTAGAACTTTAACTTTTTTCGTACTCAGGGCTTTGTGCAAGAATGTCTGCTCTGACTCTCTTTGCTAATCTGCCCTAATATCGATTTGAACAGTTGAATTCCTTGTCGAAAGATTTGAAGTGAACTGTATGACAGAGGCTACATCAGCAATTGCTCCCCTCATCCGAACTGTGAATTTTCTTTAGTATTTAAGTAAGTACTTCGAGGTAATGTATCTCTACTATTCAATAAACTTTTGCACACTTTTAAACATTTCTCTGCACGAATCGGCGTGGGCCTTTCAAGTTTTTCTAACACATCAACCTATTTCAGGGGACCTACATGAAACTGGTGCAAACCGAAGTGTAGGTTCGAAAGTATTCGAAAAGCTAGGAAAACACGGTAGCTCAGAATTGTGATGCGTCATCAAACATCGAATCGAGTTGATTAGCACACTATTAAATCTACGTCGAAGGTCTTAGAAATGTTCGATATACACGATTTAATTCCATTGTGTGACCAAGTTAAATATTTATAGTACTCGGAAGCAAGACAAGTATTATTTGTATGACACAACGTTCTTAGTACGATTAGCGATAAAAAAATCAAAGTTTGCATTTTCGTTGCTAATATTTTTGTACCACTTTAGTGTTGCCATTAAATGAGTTCAACAAAATTCCTAGTTCCTTAGCTCTTAATTTTTCATCTGATAACAAGAAAAGCATTAGCGGAGCTACCAACCAAGGCATACATATTTTTGCGAAACGTTTTTAATGCAATGTTTCGTTTACAATATTTCCCGAAACTCTTAAAAGTGACAGAGATTATTGCATTGCCAAAACCGGGTAAAGATCCAACTACCGTATCATCTTATAGACCAATAAGCTTACTACCGACAATATCTAAAATTGCTGAAAAATTACCGTATAATCGACTAAGCCAAATTCTGGAAAAAAATATCATCAATTTGGATTTAGAAAAAAACATTCGACTATCCAACAGATCCATAGAATTACAAATAAAATCCAATCAGAAACAATCGTTACTGTACGGCAGTAGTTTTGGACGTAGCCAAAGCGTTTGACAAAGTGTGGCACAAAGGCTTACTTCACAAAATATAAAAGAATGCTACCTCTTGACTACTACCTCATCATAAAAAGCTACCTAACCGACCGAAAGTTCTATATTAAATACGACAAGCAAAATTATGATATTCATCAAATAACTGCTGGAGCTCCGCAAGGAAGCGCTCTTGGACCACCACTATATGTTTTATTCACCGCAGACATACCACCTCCTGACAAAACTAATTCTTCAATTGCTACGTTCGCCCCACTATTGACATCGGACAAAAGCTTAACTATGGCTACTGAAAAACTGCCGCGACACAAACGCAGTTAAGGAATGGTTCGATAATTGGTGCCTAAAAATAAATGAAGACAAAATATATAAATATATATATAATATAACCTGCACGTTATATTTACTACCAAAACAAAATTTACTGCAGTTCCAATTAAAATAAATGGCAAAGCAATTACAATAAAACCAACTACTAAATACCTGGGAACTCATTTGAATTCGAAACTTAATTGGAATCACCACATAAAGCAAAAGATCAAACAAATAAAAGAAAAACTTCGACAACTTCATTGGTTAGTCAGCACAAAATCCAGACTTACTTTATGGAACAAGCTGTTAGTGTACAGAACTATGATTAAACCAATCTGGCTATATGGACTACAGGTGTGGGAAGAGCTAAAAAGGCTCACATAATAAAAATTCAACGTTTACAATCGAAGATTCTTCCAATTTTGTCCATGCCTGACAGGTACACGAAAAATTATGACATTCACAGGAATTTTAATATAGCAATACTAGACGAGGAAATCAAAAAAATAGCAGCAAGGCACTTTGAAAAAATACACGAACACAATAATGCAGAAATCAAAAAACTTCTGGAAAGGGAAAAAAGCACAAAAACACGTCTTGTATTGAATATTATTTAATTGTACCTATATTATTTCGTTTATTTTAATTTGTATCGCTTTTGACACTGGTCACTAAACGATGTATGTAAATCCTGGCCAAATTGTTAAACTGCCTGCCGGTCTGGCGGACATAGCAAAATACATTATTCTCATCGGCTAAACATTTTTGTATGCACATTCTTCTATACAGCTCGCATTAGGATACTAGAAATGCCTATTATGGGCGCAAAGTTAAAATACTAGTGCACTCGGGTATGAAAACGCTAAATTTAACATTGAAAATTTGTTGTAATAAAACATTATATTTTAACTTAATTACTAAACCTGAGGTTTGAATTGCCCAAATACTTATATATAACTTATGAGGCATGATTACTTATATATACGAAGCCATATTTGTACGAGTATGTAACATCACCAGCACATCGGATTTTTGACGAATTATTCCCTTTAATAATTAATTAAATTCAAGTTTTAAGTAAATTTACATTAGTATAGGTACAAGAAGTTCAAAGACCTTTTCATCTTTTGCACACTACTTATCAATATTTCCAATTAAAACATTTAAACACCTGTCGGTGGTGTCAGCCCTGTTACATTAACATCATTTTTAACATGTTTTATTTCGCTACTTTTTTTTCCTTTGTTCTTGTCGGAAACAACACCCACGGCAAGCATAAAATGTATGCGACTAGACACTTGCGCGCAAATGACAGCCACGGCAGCCATCAAAAGCAATTAAAAGAAAATATTTCAAAAGTTCATTCACATCGCTGTGGCGGCTCGCTTCAATGGTTTTTATGCTGACATCAATGTAAGCAGGATTGTGTAGGTATGTGTGAGTTTGAAAAATAGTTGCAGTACTAGAGAAAAAAATTAAGTGACACTAAGAACATGAAACCGCTAACTAACAGCAAACTACTCAAACCCGTACATACATACATGTATAAGCACATATACATATAAAATGTATATACACACAGCCACACTTGATCGACCGTTCGGTCAGCTTTAGCTGATGTTTCATGCCTGACAGGTTACGTATACGTACTGTAGTACTCGTACTTGCTACAACAATATGGTTTGTTTGTACTTAGTCCAAAGCGAATGCATTGAAGCGCTGATGCTCTGGCCTTCTTAAAAACTATGTGAAATGTGAAATGTGGTGATGTGGTGATATGGTGCTGAATGCTATCAAAGAGGCAGCAAACACGAAGCAATGATTGGAATTTAAGCCTTCATAAAAACTTTTTCTAATTTTGCAGCCTTTACCGAGACATCACAGCGGTTAAAGTTTGCGCATCCTCTTCTTTTTTGTTTATTTGTTTTCATTTTTTATGCTTCTTTTTTTTTAGTTTTGCTTTGCTCATAAAAGTGGTGCCAATGTTGGAAAAAAGATAGAAGAAGAGGAAAAGATATAAAACAAAAAGCTGCATTGCTGAGCATATGCAAGCAAAGAATATGAGAATGGTAAAGGTGATGTGTAAAGTTTGTAGGCAAAGAGAGTTCGACAACGGTTGTCGTTTGTGAGGCAAGCGGCAAGAGATTGACACAAATGCCATCAGCGCAGCAACGTGGCAACGCAATTTGCGGCGGTCATTACTCGTTTAGATGAGCAATATTTTTTTAGATTTTCTTTTCCTTTTTTCTTCTCACACTACAATTTCTTTTCATCTTTATGTCTGCACTTTCTTAATATTTTCTTTGTGTTACGTAATTCGTTTCTGCACTTTCAATCGTAGTTGTGCAGTTGAATGTGTCTTAAGAGCAATTACATTGACTTAAGAATAAACAAAAACAAACAAAAAAAAACAATCAAGAACGCTAAAAAATTAGAAAACATGAAAGGTCTTAGCCGATATTCTTTCCACTTACATCAATTTATGGTAATATACATAGATAAATGAACAATTAAAAATATGAAAAGCCGCTTTCTGGAGAAGACTTACAACAATTTACATGCACGGAAGTGTAACAAGGCAGTTTGCAATTAAGAGCAGATTAATTGATAATTCCAAATCGTAATGGGATCAGGTGCGTTTCATAGCTAAAGCACAGGAATTTGCTTTATATATAATTTTTTTTTTTTTATTCTAAAATTTTGATGCCAATTTGTAAAATTTTTTAAAATTTTGTACAAAGTTTAAGTTATATGGCGTTTAGATTAGAGTTTAAGGTAAAATTCCCCAAGCAAGATTTGAATTCAGTAGTTAAAGAGAATACAACTGCACTTAACACTGATGGATCCAAGAGGGACTGCGGCGTCGGCGCCGGTATATAATCGAAAGATTTCGAAACTTCCAAGTCATTTCACTTGGAGAATTGGAATATTTTCTTTAAGCAGTTCAAGAAGTTCTCGGATAAGGGAAGCTTGCAGGTTAATTAGAAGCCATCCACAACAACTACGGTAAGTATGTATTTTTTCAGAGAGTCAAGCAGCCATCTCAGCTTTGAAGTCCCCTATAACCATCATTCAAAAATCGTCACACAGTGCAAAGAAGAACTTAATACTTTAGCGCACATGACAGACATCACTCTCATCTGGGTACGTGGTCATAGTAAGAAATGAAAAATGTGATCAACTGGCAAGACTGGGGGTATCCTATAGCGAATCCAAAGTGGTAGAAAGAGGCTGTCCCCAAGGCGTGCATAAAAGGAAGATCCTCTCGCCATTCCAGATGGATAAGACGGATAACTGCAAAATAAGTAATCAAAGGTGACCCGATTTCAACAAATCCAGAACTGACGAGTTGCTAAGAAAGCCACGCGCAGAACTACATCAACAATGAAATGAAAGATGTGATCAACTGGCAAGACAGGGGGCATCCTATAACGAATCCAAAGTGGTAGAAAGAGGCTGTCCCCAAGGCATGCATAAAAGGAAGATCCTCTCGCCATTCCAGATGGATAAGACGGATAACTGCAAAATAAGTAATCAAAGGTGACCCGATTTCAACAAATCCAGAACTGACGAGTTGCTAAGAAAGCCACGCGCAGAACTACATCAACAATAACTGGCCACTGGCCTTTGGGAGACAGATTCATAGTCAAATCAAAATAGTTCGACTAATAAAAAGCAGTGGTTCTACAAGTGGTGTATCAAAATGAGATCTTTTGTGATAATCGGCCCTGAGGTTCATAGGGCACAGAGTCAGCCGCAATGTGAGCATTTTACCTCCTTTTATGGCAGATTTTATCCGATATAGGAAGCTTTAAAACCCCTTTCCACATGTATGGTTTCAAATGTTCATTCATGAAGTTAGTTTTTATTAAAAAAAGCTAGTTCTATACTTTTCTACAATTTTAATTCTTATTTTCATTAAACAAGATGAAAAAGGTGAACGCACCTGGAAAATCTTCTTTTTTTTGTCAATAAGAAGCAGGTTCTTAAGCCTAAATGCCCAAATTATCTTCAAACTCCCTGATAAAAAGAGAATAATCCTTTTTATAGAAATTACTGAAGACTGTTGGCTTAGCCTTCCTCATATAGCTGAATAATTTTTTTCTTTTACTTAGCTTTCGTTATTAGTATTTTTTATATATAAGTACAATAAACCGTCCCGGTGCTTAAGTTTGGTCCGGTCAAACTTTCCTTGTGATGCAGGGAAGAACAGATTTCATGTGAGTAATAAAGAAACAATTCAATTCCCAGAGTAACATCCAGGTAATTCGCGAGATAGAGCTAAAAGTTAAACAAAAAACATTTTCGATGAAAGGTAAGCCAGTTGTGCTACTCTGCAACCAGCCACGATAGCTTTATGAAAGGAATTGTCTTACGGAGGTAATGAGAATGTTTTAAATAAGCTATTTCAAAGAAAAAAAACTCAAATTTTTTCCTAGCAATTATTAGAGTGCATGTAATTACTTAATCATTACGCTTTTCGCACTTCTAAAAATTCTAGTAAAATATTCATTCAGCCACAACCTTAAAGCACACACAAGAAAACACCTACCTTCCTTCAGCCCACGCCCTCTGCTACTCAATTATGTTTTATGGAGAGTAAAAATCGCGTAAATGGCAACGCTTTATTGCTGGCGAAAATACATTTCCTATAAGCCTCAGCACATGCATAAATACCCGGTACAAAGGCTGCATTTTTAAAGAAGATTACCACCAATGAATTTCGCAATATGTATTTATTGCATTTTTTATTACCAACTTTTTATTGTGCCTCCTAATTTTCTAAAATCGCGTTTTTCCGCATATTAGGTAGCTGATGAGTTGTACTTAACCAAGATTTAAAGGGCTTTCTACATAATAACTTAATTTAAATCGCAGTCAGACTGAATACTGCAACTGAAAGTGGAAGTACAAGAAGTAACAAATTACTTTTCGGTGCAATTATATGATTTCTTCCAATAATTGGATGAGTTAAATACCCAAGGAGAACAATTCATGGCAGGAAATCTTTTAAAAATAATTTTTTTGCTTTAATTCAGTTAGATTTAATTTAGCGGCCAATTGTCCAATCCCTCAGAAAATTGTTTACCAGCTGAGTGCCTACTTGAAGGGTAATTAAAAGGGGTTAAAATAATTCTTTATTAGGCAGCATCTGTTTAATTCATTCATTGTGAATGTTTTAAGGAAGAGCTCACAAAAGCTGTGTAATGCGTGGAAAGAAATATTATTTTTCAATGTAATCCTCCTCAAGTAAAATACATTTTTCACATCATAAATATAATACCAACTTGCCACATCTCTTTTTTCTGTGTACCTCACTTATCTGAACCAGAAAATTTGCGTATTGTTGTTTATTACTTTTAGTCTTTTTAGACAAGTAATCATTTAATAAAATTGCCTTGCCATCTCAAAGCAAAGGTACCTATAATCATCGATGCCAACTTTTCTAGTATTAATTTCTTGAACTTTGAACTTCGTTGGTGACCTTTGTCCCCATTGTATTCATTGCAGCAACATCGACTGTTGCTGGATTCTGAATCTTACTGAGGCGTCCAGGTCTCATCAACGGTTACACTTTGGCTGCAAATTTCGTCCAAATCACCCTGGACGATGTTAGACAGGCCGAGTCTATCCATGTATGTATAAGCAGATGGCTCAAAGCTTGAGGGTGGAGGTGTGTATTCGGAGCATCCGCCGTTTGCCATCAGTTTTCGGCTCTGTACAGAATACGGTAGTGTCCTTCAGGCTGAACTGGTGGCAAAAATGCATACCGTGACACTGGTACAGAATGATGCGATACCTGGAGATGATATCTACATTTTCAGTGATAGCCAGGTGACGATAATATCTCTCACAAAGTAGTAGACAACCTCCAAGGTAGCTATGAAATGCCGCATATCTCCTAACGAGGTGGCTGAGTCATTTCACCTAAAAGTAATCTGAGTTCCTGGCCGCTGTCGCATTGAGAGTAACTGTAGAGCCGATGAACTAGCGAGACTTGTCACCAAATTGACCAAAGAGTTCACAGACAATGAAATAGGCATACCCTTACAAACATGCAAGCTATTTATCTTTGAAGAAATCGTAAAAGTAGTGATGGAAATATGGATGAAACCACCTGCAGAATCGGCCAACAATGGACGACTCTCAATACTAAACGCACAGAGTCTCTGCTTAGCCAAAATAAGTACAGTCTTAGTACACTGATTTCAGTTATAACGGGACACTACATAACAGATAGGCACGCCCAGAGGATGAGTGTGCAAACACATGACTTCTGCAGAAGCTTTTTAGATGAGGAAGAGGAAGAGACGATCTCGCATCTTCTGTGCCATTGTCCTGCTCTAGCCAGACGTAGATTTACAATTTTAGGTAGACACTTTTTTAATGAATTGGAAGATCTTAGTTGTGCAGAAATTAGCGATATTCTAAAATTTTTTAGAGATATGGACAAGTTCCCCAATGGGTTATGGGTTTGAGTGTGTCCCACAGGACAAGCAACCGCTTCAACCTAACCTAACCTACACATTAACGAAAAGTGACTGAAGGTATTGCATTCCATTGGTTATTGCCACGCAGGCGGAGCCGTGGATGTAGGCCACTATGTGCGTAGGTATGTATGTACTTATGTATACATGCTTACTCAATTCCATGAATATTTTACTTATCTATTCATTTTTTTCCTTAGTATATTGCATTAAATTTAAAATCTCCAAAGCTGCTACGCAGAAAATTGTTAGTAATCCGCATAGCTCGCCAAACCAATTCGTTCTTCATTCGCCTGTACATCCGGATTTAACAACATACCCCACACGTTCACCTACTTAATACTGATTGCCATTAATTTCGAAATCAAAACCTTCTTTATTGCCTAGCAAATTAACACAATCATAAAATTTCCTATTTATGTGAGGTTTGGAAATAAAATCAGTGAAAAAATGAAAAATGCAAAATGGTAAGCTGTACTCGTAAATGAAAGCAGTTACACATGCACATGCATACAATATATAAAAAGACTAAATAGAAATACTGTTTCCAATTCAAAGGCAAAAACAAAAAACGGACAACAAAAATAATAAACACAAATTAAACATTAAAATGGTAAAACGCCACTGAAACAAGCCAAAACAAACACAATCCAAATTATAAACAAACGAAGTAAAAGTTACATAAATACACAACAGTGGCGTAGAGCGGAGCAGTCACACATATTACTTCTAGGAGGGAATAGAATGTCTGCAATATATTTAGTTACTTAAATCTTTCAATAAAGAATAGATTAACTATTTGATGTACAAAACTACAAGCCCACTGGTAAATAGCTGACAAAAGTGAACTGCAGCGAAGTAGAAAGGTCACATGCGGCCGCCGTAGCCTACCTTTTGGCGGTTTGATCACCCCTCAGCAGGCAACGACAACCTTTGAGTGTATCGTAGCCATTAAAAAGGTGCTATCGTTCGGAGTCGGCAAAGTTCGTTAGTTTGATGTGGTAGACAAGGTGCGACCAATACAGATGAACTTGCGAATCGCATCCCATTGTTTGAAAGTATTGGCAATGATTCAACAACCAACTTGAAGGGCGCCATACGAATTGAGGCCAAAAAATGTTCAACCACAATAAATCTCTCAGGCGCAAAGCTGTTCCAATGGATTTTGTTTGACGATGGTATTGATCTGACGATGAATCTGTACTCAATTCAGTCACCCAAAGCCACAAAATCCTAGAGGCTCTGCCTGCATCAATCGGCATCGAAGGGTAATCCAAAAATTCTTAACTCGCTACTCATGTAGTATGTTTTATGTAATCGGCGCTTTTATCACCTGGTGAGATCCCATAAAATATAAAATGGATCCCATGAAATCATCAGATAAAGCTCAACACCGGATACAACCATTGTTGTGCCGCGCATTAGATACCAAAAGGGGCTTTCAGCTCCACAACTCATACCACCCATGGTCCGGACACTGCTCCTTCTGATTTTCACCTTCTCAGAGTGAAGACATAAGTAAAGGCACAAAATAGCACTTCCCCTCTTATGCAGAATTCTTAAGTTACTAGAAAGTTGTTGCTAGCGACATAGTGCGAGGGCAATGACTGTAGATTTGTGAATTGAATCTAGAATATCCCTGTTTCTCAAATAGACAACTATATATTACGTGTTCAAGAGTTGGAAAACCATCAGATTGGTTTGCCTATACAAAGCATTATATATTAAAAGCTTTGTGTACCCGAAGGCGTTTGTCTAATAAATTGATCTTTTGATATTTAGAATATTTTTTATGCATTGAGTAGCCCGAGTCATACCAATAAGTGCATCAAATTGCGGAAGACTAATTAGGAAAAAGTGGGGGTTGTAACCCAGAATGATGCATTGGCTCTACACAGTAGTAGTTAGTCACGTGGAATGCCTTTGAGAAGGGTGTGTACATCCAAAGAGTTGACAAAGTTCAAAGCCTCGCATCTGTTCTTATAACCGATGCGATGTCAACCGGTCACCACTGAATGCATTATATGCGACATTAAACTTCCGTCCGGTAGATCTGCAGGCAAGATATTTCGCGCACAGTGCACAAAAAGGCTGAACACTTTAACACTAGTGGACTATGCTGCTTACACTTGCCATTACAAGGTGTACGACAGGATGAGTCCATCCATGTATACACAGAGGGCTCAAGGCTTGAGAGCGGAGGTGTGTATTCCGAGCATCTGGCGTTTGCCGTCAGTTTTCGGCTCTGTACCAACTACCGTAGTGTCTTTCTGGCTGAACTGATAGAGAGTGATGTGATACTTGGAGATGATATCTACATTTTCAGTGGTAGCCAGGTGACGATAAATTCCTTCACAAAGCAGTCAAGAACCTCCAAGGTAGCCATGAAATGCCGCACATCTCCTAACGAGATGGCTGAGTCATTTCACGTAAAAGCAACATGGCCATTGCCACATTAAGGATAACTGCAGAACCAATGAACTAGCGAGACCTAGCACCAAATTGACCAAACAGATCACAGATAATGACATAGGCATACCCTTACAAACATGCAAGCTATTTATCTTAGAGAAAATTGTAAGAGCAGCGAATGAAAGAAGGCGTAATGAAACCACCTGCAGAATCGCCTGACAGCTGTGGCCGACTCTCAATACTAAACGCACAGAATCTTTGCTAAGCCAAAATAATTACAGTCTTAGCACACTGATATCAGTTATAACGGGACACTACATAATAGATAGGCACGCCCAGAGGATGAGTGTGCAAACACATTACTTCTACAGAAGCTTTCTAGATGAGGAAGAGGAAGAAACGATCTCGCACATTCGGTGCCATGCTCCTGCTCTATCCAAACGTAGGTTTACAATTTTAGGTAGACCTTTTTTTATAGAATTGAAAAATCTCAGTTCTGCACGAATCAAGGATAATCCAAAATTTTTTAAAAGCAACCAATGCCTGTAGAAGAGATAAGGACAAGTTCCCCACGTGGCACCACAATGGACTATATATCTGAGTGTGTCCTACAGGACAAACAACCGCTTCAACCTAACTTAAACTAAAATTTATGATATTATAGCAATATGACAATGGGGCATAGTTAAGACACCTTGTGAATCAACTCATTGTATAAGTTTATATGACTTGTATTATTTTTCTGTGAAGCATTTTGATGGCATAAATACACTGGGAAGCTTACTTGGCAGGCAGTACCTTTCCATATGAGAAAGTTTTTTTCTATAATTTAGGTAATTTCATTTATTTATTTTTTTTAATGATATCCGACATATGGCCGCCGCGGTTACGAGCTACTTGGTCCATTCGATCAGTCCAATTTTTAACCACTTTTTTAAACATATAAGTCTATATGGAGTCAATGGAGGCTTGAATATTACAATAAGCGTATGAGAAGTTGCGACATCTTGTTGGAACCAAATAACGTCCATGCTTAGTTGATTAATTTTTGAACACAAAAATTCAGTCAGCATTGCTAAATAGTGCTTGGCATTCACCGTAAAGGTGGCTCTTTCCTTATTTTGAAAGAAATTTGAAACAATTTGAAAGCGTTGTTCTGACGTTAAACCATTCATGATGACTTGCCAAATCTCACTGCACAGAAATGTCAAAACAGTTTGCCATTCTTAGCTGTCAAGCGATAGTTATCGATATCGATTGTTCTCATGCAGCGAGAAAATTACCCGATATGTACAACAGAGAACTGCACCGGCTCAGTGTAAAACATTCATACGCTTCGCTTGAACCAAAAAACAGGCCTTTGCGTTCAAACGATCGAACTTGTTCAAATGAGTTATTGTCATTGTTTATTTCAGCTCAATCAAATCATGTGCTGCGTTTTAGCTCTCCGATGTTATCACCAATCGTCTTCATAGCAGCTGTTTGGGGTATTTGCTCGTTCGGCTATACATTCATTTTTTTGAGCAAGAATAAAAGGGCTATAGAGCCGAATGAGCCGGTTTGAACACGTATGATCCCGCATGAGTTTTTGCTTGTAACTAACGATAGCAAAGTAAAAGCAAAATTTTAAAGCAAAAACACTATATTTTCATATTTGTTTTTTTCTTAAAACTTATAATAAAACACGAAAGATAATAATGTAAATAAGGAAACATTGCTGAAACCAACTAATCCTTTCAAATACGAAACGCAATTTACAGCGTACATTGTACGCCAACGCTCGAGTGCTCGAACATGTGCTATTTACAATAATGACAATTACTTCTTTGAACAAGTTTGATCGTTTGAACGCAAAGGCCGATGCTAATTTCATTCAATGCTGCTTTTTGTTCAATGATTAGATTTGAGCCGAAGACATTAGATGATACGTGTTGACTGAGCTGAACTACGCGTTCGCCTGCATGAGCTGACTGCACTTGACCAAATATTTTGGTGCAATTGACTGAATGTGAGCAAGAAATTTAGCGTATGAACAACTCAAGAAAACAGTGAGCCATGCAGGTCTCTGATTCACAAGTTGTTTATATAATTGGGGTTTTAGCCGAGCTCCTCCTCCTCCTATTTATAATGTGCGTCTTGATATTTTTCATAAATGGAGTGACCTACAATTTTGTGCTGTCTCCGAACAGCCGATAGTTTTTTATGAGGAGCTTTTTCATGGCAGAAATACTTTCCTTCTGAGTTATGGATCAATGGTATTTTTTCAATCATCAACCAGGTCGTAGAACATTGTTTCGACCAAAACGCGATTCTGCAAATGTTTAATACAAGAATTTTCACTTTTTAGAAAATCAATTTGTTTTATTTTCTTTAATTCTACCCCCTTAATGTTATACACCCACGATGTCTTCCAAATCTAAGGTCAACCATATTAAACTCACGCACAAGCCCACTCACCTACGACGTCTGAATAAGGATCCCCCCAATTGTACGACCTTGACTGCTGAATGCCAACAAGCGATAAATGAAATGAGCGAGTAGCGAATAAATAAATAAAATACCCAACAACAGCAGCACAACAAATGCTACAACAAAACAATAATACACAGCTACAAAATCAACAATAAAGCATTGGTAGCCGAACAACATACCTTTTTAGTATTCATCACAATTTATGTTAAGCTTAAGTTAAGTTTATGACAACAATTTCGCTAGTATTTAACATTGGCACAACATTCACGACATTCTCATTCCGCCAAGCTTCTGGACACATACCTACGTACATAAGTACGTACATGGCATAAGTACGTAGTCGTATATATGTATATAAAGTACCTGCGCACAGCAGATTTCACGGCAATGAGTTATTTTAAGCCACCAAAAACTACATAACAAAATTCTTGCTATGTTGAAAGCCAACTCTTGCAAGCCTCTGTGATGTGTTGGATGATTTTCTGTATGTGTGTCAATGTGTGAGTTTGTACTTGCCGCCGCTTTCACCTCATAAATATTGTAACAGCTAACATAAATGCAATACGCAACAACAACAACTATAACAGTGGGAACAGCTATAATAATAAACCACAAAGCAAGCAACAACAGTGGAGGAGCAGTATAAACAGTGGAGGAGCTGCTAAAAGCCACCAACAACAAGGGCAAATACCAACACACAATGGCACACAAAATTAAGCAACACAAACACACCGAAGGCAACTCATCAAATATGCAATTAAATCAGTTTCCGTTTAATTAAGTCGATGACAAGGAGACAGTGAGTTGATGGGCTGGGGGGAACAGTACGTGCGATGCAAGAAACTTATGATAACTGCCACCAATGCTGGATAACTTCAAACTGCTTCTCTCAACTTTGTTTCGGTGTATGTTTGTATGTACGTATGTATGTATGTTTGTATGCGTAAGAATTTCGTTAAAAATATATGTTGATAGATACGTGCGTGAGTAAAATTAAAGCCACGTGCGTCCACAGGCATGCATTCGCACTTTTGGGTAAGTTAAACGGCTTTGTAACGCACAAGCGTCCAAGCAACAGCAAATGCGTGTATGTGTACATATCTCTTTTCAGGATTTCGCTAGTCACTTATAATCTTTCATGTTTGTATGTATGTATGTATGTATGTATGTGTACATATCTCTTTTTAGGATTTCGCTAGTCACTTATGATCTTTCACATTTGATACATATTCTTATGCCGGTCTACGTATACAAAAGTATACAACTTCACTCACATAACGGTTGTTTGTAGAGGCTAAGAGCATCGAGACTAACAGGTCTGTTAGCTCGCCAAAACGGCTTTAGAAAGCATCGCAGTACAATCCATGCAATCCTGGAAGTATGAGAAATACGCAAAAATGCCTATTTGGGTAGAGTAGAGTTGGGTTAGAAGGAAAAAAAAATACTGTGCAGTCGTGACTTTAGACGTCGGCTAATACGGCTAAATGAATTCAAATACTGATGACACTACAGCGTATGAATGTGCTACACTATCTACTAAAGCTAATGGTATCGTATTTTGAAAACAGAACTCTATGATATGATACAGACGAAGGCTCCAAATGATATAGGAAAGCACGAACAAGCGAGTATTATCGGAAATGCAGAAGATCTAGCTGTGGTAGTAGTAGGGAAAAGACTGGAAGAGGTCTTACGAGTGGAAGAGGACACCGTCAGTAAAATTAAGCAATGGCTACAATCGTCTGAACTAAGACTAACAGACCATAAAACCGATCTGGTTCTCATCGGCTCACGAGGAAGAATTGAAATCGGGTGTAAAGATTATGCAACATTAAAATCATTAGCATGTACAGGGCCATATCTGATGAAGCAGCTGGGGTATTAGCAGGCAGAATCCCTCTAAACATAAAGGCAAAATGTATGAAACAAAAATACCAGCATACAAAAAATGCGATATCTTATAGCAATGCCTCATTGAAGGACGCCCTACAGAGAATTGACGATATCGCTCTGCAACAATGATCGACAAAGTGGAACGATAGTAAGAAGGAAAGGATCACTTTCACTCTGATCTGCGACATACAGAAATGGGCCCGAAGAACACATGGCAGCGTGAATTCCATGCTGACTCAGTTCGTAACTGGCCATGGTTGTTTCAGGTAGTATATATTTGTACAAAAGCAAGTACACAGACTCTCCGTTTTGCCTATACTGCCCAGAAAAATATGAAACCCCAAAGCATGCGCATGCCCTGCTAGAATGTTGTAGACTTGACGAGGAACAAAGCATGTGGCGCTCAAATACTGGCGAGAGTATAACAGCTGCTAATCTAGTACAATACATCTTATAATCTCCTAGAATCTGAAGAAGCCTGGAACTATCATTGTAACGTAGCCTCAACAATAATGCGAAGACTAAGACGCGACGATAATGAACGCAGACAAAATGAGTGAATAATCACATCCTTCCCCGCGAATGAATACCTTAACGGGTAGTAGCGTGGGGAAAGAGCAGAACAGGGAAGTGATCGGGTGGTTTAGCCCGTAGGTACTAGCGAATCTTGACTCAAAAAGAGATGGGTATATTGCAAGTGAATCGGGCATGCGTATGAGCCGGCGCATGATATATGCTTGGTGGGACTGCTAGGATATGTTGCAGTAGAAAATGCTCGAAAATAACGGTCGACATAGTCTTACCATACTCCTTCACGATAACATCAAGGCCCCATGTTACGCAAGTCGTCAAAGCCGCACTCCAAGAGCTCGAATGGGAGGTCCTTGAGCATTCGCCGTATTCTCCGGACTTTGCACCGACCGATTACAATCTTTTCAGTGCCTGGTCAAACCATATTAGGAGCGTTACCTTCAAAAAGGTCCTTAAAAACTGGCTCAACAACTTCTTCTTTCCGACTTACTTAATTTAGGCAGGTAGATGAAATGGTTGAAGTGCCGGTCTGGCACTCCTCAAGTAGCACTAAAGCGCCGTTTTGATTCCATTATGAGACCTCCAACAGTCAGATATCTACAGCAAGACAGAGCTGTTGATGTAATGGAGAAGATTGATAGGAATTAGGTTAGCGCACTGCCCCAGGCCGCCGAGGATAGGAGCACCCACTGAGCTTAATCGTCTAGCTGCCAAGCCCGGACATTTACAGAGAAATTGCTCAGCAGTCTACTTCTCTGAAAGATCCACACAGCTTCTGCAATAATTTTTTTTTTGGTATGCCGGGATCCCGAGATTTCAGGCTTTTTCGTATCGAGCTTTGAGTTAAAAATTAATTTAACTATAGTCTATGTCCTTTTGGTTTTTACCAATGATTTTCACTTTATGGTAAACACAAATAAACCCCATTTATTTATTATTTGTTATATGGTAGGAGGCTTCCCAAACAATATTGATGCAATTTTTTATTTGTTTCCAAATGGGGAATATCTAAAACACGGGAGTGGTCCCGGAATCCCCGGAAATCCCGAAAATTCTAAGATTGTAGAAATGGAAAAATATATATCTCTGGTGGCTATGTATCTAAATTTACTTGCAGACTTTTTTATAATCACAATTTCATGGCCATATTTTTGATTTCTAATCTTCTGATTTCTCCTCCCAACTATATGTTATTCTTTTATTTATTAATTGGTAAAACTTGAAGTACTCGCACACTCGTATACTAGTACACACCCCAAGTGCATACATACTTACTACAAACATATAACAACTAATCACCCTTGACGACAGAGCACTCTGCACCGATGATTGTTGACAGTGGACCAACACGCACGCACATACTCGTATATGTACGTACAAATCAATTGCACTAATTGCAAACTATTCACACAGAAGGCTAGTTTTGGAGCTGAATACATACGAATATAGAATGCTAATTAACGCTAAATATGAATATGAATACCGTACACAAGAACACACAAACTCACACAAGAATTTGTATGCATATGTATGGGTATGTGAGTGGGCTTAAATACAAAGCTCAGCGGAATTACGGTGTGAGTGTGCCTTAATTTATGCAACAAATTTATGCAAGCAAGATGGACAACTACAAATGGGCAGCTACTCTACATATGTTGTCTTTACTTAAACCTAACTAAATTGCCCAGCTAATTCATGCATAATTAGATGTGACGGTATTGGATTAATAGACTTTGAAGGGGCATACAACTTTGGTAAATGGCTCACAAAGAGACCAAACTAGATGTATACGATTTATGTAGCCTTGAAAAGTGTTACTTTTAAACAGCGCCTGTAAAACAAAAGTTGCCAACTTCAATTGAACATCGAGGTGCGCCTTTCGGAAGGTGGCTCTAAGTGAGTCTAAATTTCACACACATTACAGTACAAAGCATTGACGAATTTTAATACCCTACTTACTTATATTTAGGCAATGGCAAACCTCCGAGAATTTCTGCTACGAAGAGGCTCCTCATAATAACCATTTGCCGTTCAGAGTCGGCGTAGGTCCCTCCGTTTCTGGAACAACATCATGACACACACCACAAATAGGGGGAGGAGCTCAGCCAAAAACCTAACAAAAGTGTAAGCGCCAATTATTTATTTTTATTTATTTCCTTGCGCACACCAATTTTTTAGATGCATTTAAAAAAGTCTTAACTACGTTAGCGCGTATTGAGCTATGAGCTTATGTTTTTATTCGCTAGCTCACTTATCTGCAATTCTCCACATGCTTATATAGTGCATATCCCGCTTAATAGTATATAATTTTTAGCCAAAAGGTGTATAAGAAGCATATAAATATTGGATTGAGGAATAAGTTCGCAGCGTTTTTACCAAAAACTTTTATTCAAACAAAAAACAATAATCATATCAGCAAGTTAATCAATTATGTTTTCCCCGTTGCTGTTTAAAACCTCTTCCCACCTCTCGACCAATTTGTTGATGCCGTTCCGCCAAAAATTGTTTGGTCTGGTGACAAAGAAGTTGTTGAGCCAATTTTCAAGGACCTCTTTGTTATCGAAGGCAGCGCCCATCATATGGTTTGACAGGGAGCGGAAAAGATGTTACTCGGTCGGTGTAAGATCCGGAGAATACGGTGGATGCTGAAAGACCTCCCATTCCAGTTCTTGGAGTACGGCTTTGCCGCCTTATGCAACATTGGACCTGACGTCGTCGCGAAGGAGTATGGTTTGACGATGTCGATCAGGCCTTTTCAGTTGAATAGCCTCATTCACGCGGTCTAGCTGAGCAATGTAGAGATCTTTGTTGACCGTAGCATTCTTTTCGACCATTTCCCAGTGCATCATGTCCTCCCAGTCCCACGAAACACATATCAACTTTGGATGAAGAACTGAAATTCAAAAGGCCTTCCGCTGTGGGACGTGTCATTGACGTCAAAGTCGCCATTTTTGAACTTTGCAAAGCATTTCGGTGCTATAGACTCGCCAATGACACCTTCTGTATACACGTAAAAGTAAATGTCTCGGGGGCTTCGGCAGCTTTTTGAACTCGCTGAAAACAAAGAAGAACAGGTGTCGAGGATGTTGATTTGCGTCCTGGGTATTCCATTTCTAAGCCTCAAGTGTAATAAAATCATTAAGTAACTAAAAAATACAATTAGCATACATTTTTAGAGCAGAAAGAGTTCTATCGAATGAATTCTTACCCTTTAACAAAAAACCAACAAATCGTTGTTAAGTAAAAGAAAATATAAAAACGCTACGAACTTATTCCCCAACCTAATAGTACGTAATGTATAGACTCAGGTCATTCAGGTAATAGTACTCTCTGCAATAATGGTAAGCTAACTGTATAATATATATTTTTCAATATAAAAATGTCGTGCATTTGTAGAAGAAGAAATTTATAAAAAACAAAAAATAAAGTAAAGAGGATTTTTCAGCAACTTCCCTTTCAACTTTCATCCTTGAAATCCAACTCTCCGTCTATTTTGCCACAATTGCTACTTTTTACTAAGTAGGCAAGTGAGTAGTAAAGTCCTCTCTCGACGAACAAAACTAACACTCCACAAGACTCTCATCAAGCCCGTCCTAAAGTATGGCGCAGAAGCTTGGACGATGACAATATCCGATGAGACGTCACTTGAAGTGTTCGAAAAAGATTCTTTTGGACCTTTGCATGTTGGCAACGGCGAATATCGCAGGTGCCGTAACGATGAACTGTTTACCTTTACCAAATCGAGTTTTCATAGTCTGAAAAATTCTAAAACATGAGTATTCGAACTGTTTGAAATGTTTTTGACCTTTTATTCAACGGTATTTTCGTTAAATAAACATACGCAGCACTTTTAGCGTATGCAAATCGCTTCATTGTCGACTTTTTTTCATTTTTTCATAAAATTTTTTGTGAGGAGTGAGTATTAATATTTTTATCACTCATTGCACTTATTCTGCATACTCTTATGCACCGTTGCACAATACACAGACAGTTAACTAACCAACCAGAGAAGCGTAAAATTTTGATTAAAAGCATCGTCGGCGGCGTTGACAATGATGAGCAGCCAGTTGACTGCCGGCTGTCGACTGCCGATACTGGTATGACATTGCTTTATATGATAATTGCTTGAGCACCGTTATATGGCAACATGTTGACGTTGCTAAGAACGCAAATTGCACTGCCAGAAAATGAGAAGATTTTCAGCATTTTTTTTTTAATTTATTTGAATATTCGAAGTTTGATCTAACAAGAGCAAAATATAAGTTCTTCAGCGTAGAAAGATCGCGGAGCTCTTTTGAATTCCTTACTTAAATGTCGAGCATAGATCTAGATGATCCCCAAGTCTTTCTTTTCATACATTTTTGTGATGGTGGTAGTGCCCAATTTGTAATGAAAATCAATCGCAATTTTGCGTCTTCTATAAGACAAAATGGTAAATGCCAGGTAAGGAGTTATCATCACACCAAGCTTCCAATCTTATGCAGTCAACTACGTCCTTTATACGACTGCAAATTTTCAAGTTATCTGCATGCATAAGAGTACGCGATGTCACAAGAACTTCTGGAATATCATTAACAAAGATTAAGAACAATAGTTAACTTGAGGTACAGCTGATGTAAATTTGATGACATACGATTTCGTATTGTTTATACGAACGAATAGAGTTATATCTGTGAGATAAGCTGCCAATTGAAACCAGTTTTTTAAGTAGTAACAAATGGCTATGGCTGACTTCATTGAACGCTTTCTAAAACTCGGTGAATATGACATCGCATTGTTTACCTCTTTCAAATTGTTTTGAGCCAAAATTGCGAATAAACCTAAATTCTTAGCAATAGATCTACCCATAACAAAGCCGTGCTGATATGGCGATATGAAATCTGAAGTTTGGAAGAGAATCAAATCATGAGCCAATTTTTCAAAGAGTTTAGGGATTTTGCAGAGCGGGCCATAATTTTGGACATCCGACTTTCTTCCAGACTTATCGGTATGATACAAGATTTTTTCCAATTATGTAAAAATTCACTAGAAGCCAGCGATTTATTAAAGATAATTGTTAACGGAGCTGGAAACCTTTAAATGTCCGTGATCTATTAAAAATGAGCTGTTTTCCCCGAAAAAATGGTGTGTCGGTACCCCTCATTTTATGGGTATTTTTCAGGACTTGGCATATTGTGAATATCTTCTTCTTTAATTAAACTATGTTATTGCTAACTCCTATTGCAATGAGAGTTTACTCGCTGGATAGGGAATGTTTACTTTAGGACATTATTACTTAGGAAAATTCTGGGTAATTTGAGGTCCAAAACTTAACTGTTTTCGAGATATTCGATTTTAAACATATATACAATGTGAAGTCCAAAATAAACAAGACTGAACCAAACGGCAGGAGCTTTGTTCTGATAACTTCGAGTTTATTTATTCAAAATAGTCCCCTCTGGTCTCGATACACTGCTCTGCGCGATCTAAGAGCTTTCCGAAAGAGTGTTTCAGGTCATTGACCGGAACGTCTTTCAGGATGTCGGTACAAGCCTTTTGGATGGTGCCATCAAAAGCATTTTTATGACGCCAGTCTTGTTTATTTGGGACTTCACCTTGTATATGTGTATATGTATATACAAGTAGCAGTATATATTGTATATATTATTTCCCGTGATTCCTAGGAGAAACACAGGACCTCAACAAACAAGTTAAAGTCACGCAAGTATTTTTATTTGTCTCCATGAACAGCCTGTTTGTGGCGCTTGGATGGTCTCCCGTGCCTGCAACTTCCTTGTGGTCGAAGGCTACTTTTTCAATATTTCCATGAGGCATCCGAAGTGTATGCCCAAACCATTTCCATTTTCGTCGCCGAATTTCGCGATGAACACAAACCTGTTTTGCCATACACCAGAGGTCAGTGTTAGAAATAGTGTTTGGCTAGAAAACGCGCACAATCATGCGGAGACAGCGATTGATGAATGCTAGCAGTGATTGTATACCGCACATTGTCGTGTTCCATGTCTCGCATACATACAGAACGGCAGACTTCACGCTTGACTCAAAGACCCTTAGTTTCGTCCGCCTGGATATATAAGACCTCCAAACTTTGTCTAGCACACGAAACACAGCGCGACCTTTTGCTATTATATTGCTTAAGTCAGCGATGACCAACCATAAATGGAGGGACTTACATTTCTAACCCGACTCCGAATGGCAGAAATACACTCGGAGGTTTTCCGATGCCTGCCGAGGGGCGACCGCTATTATAAAAACCTTTCCCTTCATTTTGGTGTTTCACAAAAATTCGAACCTACGTTCTATCTGAATTCCGAATGGTAGTCACTCATCAAGCCATTCGGCTACGCGGCCGTTTCTGCATATTCACTGATTCGTTCACAGAGAATATTTGTAAATAGTTTTTCTATTTAAGATAGAGGATATGTGAATTAACAAAAATCAGCTATAAAATTTGAGCCAAAGCCGCACAGTTAAAAATGGTTTTTGATAAATTTTGAATTGACGATTCTTAACTAAGTATTTCTTACTTCACATTATTAGAAGAAAAATTGTTATGCAAATTATTTCACAAAGGAAGTATCTAGAAGGCGGATTGCGGGCTCAACTAATGGAGGGTAAATTTTCATAAGAAGAAAAAATTAAAAAACTTAATGGCCTGTTTATTTGAATTGTTTATTGATAATAATTCGTTTATGTCCATATACCTCGACGTAGTTAAATCTTTTGATAAAGTATGGCACTCTGGGTTGATCCATAAATTAAAAACATGGCTACCTAATGACTTTAACTGAGTACCTGAGCTTCTACCTGAGCTTAAGAGTTACATCCAAGACAGGAAAGTCTATGTGAAATACAATGTTGCATGTATAGGCATCCGACCTATTACCGTGAACATTCCCCAAAGCAGTGTCTTAGGACCAACGTTGTACAACTTATACAGAGCTGATCTACCGGTAACGAAGATACAAAGATACAAAATTCACAATACGAAATTTACAAAACGAGTTGAATCTGTCATTAAACTGGTTCAAAAAATGGAATATCGAAATTAACACAGATAAAACAATACAAATAAACTACACTAACCGAAGAACAACCACCGAACCAATTAGGGTTGACATCGATCGACTCAAAATTAAACTGGCAGGAGCATATAAAGAAAAACCTAAAAGAAGTTAAAAATCGTTTTAAAAAATTGTACTAGCTACTTTAAAAAAAAAAAACAATAATAATATCAATAAGTTAATCAATTATATATTCGCCGTTGCTATTTACAACTTATTCCCACCTCTCGACCAATTTGTTGATGTCGTTCCGCCAAAAATCGAATGATCTGGTGACAAAGAAGTTGTTGAGCCAGTCTTAAGGACCTCTTTGTTATCGAACGTAACGCCCTTAATATGGTTTGGCAGGGAGCGGAAAAGATGGTAATCGGTCGGTGCAAGGTCCAGAGAATACGGCAGATACTGAAGCAAGGTTCAGTACAAAAAGCGCTGTTTATGACCGCGTGTTGCTGAGAAGCAATTTGAAGGCGACTTTCTTTTTTTCGTTGATCTCGTGAGGCACTCAACCTCCAAATTTTTCGGTAAATCCCATTGAATGGAGGTGATTGAGAATCGTTTTCATTTCCGCAGTTCATTCGTTCCGCCAATTCACGACTGGTTTGGCGACCGTTCCCCTTCAAAAGTGATTTGAGACGTTATTGATCGAATTCAGAAGGCCTCCCGCTGCGGGTTGTGTCATCGACGTCAAAGTCGCCATTTTTGAACTTTGCAAGTCATTTTCATGCTGTAGACCGTTCCCCTTCAAAAGTGATTTGAGACGTTATTGATCGAATTCAGAAGGCCTCCCGCTGCGGGACGTGCCATCGACGTCAAAGTCGCCTTTTTTGAACTTTGCAAGCCATATCCGTGCTGTAGACTTGCCTATGACACCTTTTCCATACACCTCGCAAATATCTGAGGCTGTTTCGGCAGCTTCTTCACCTCGTAGAAAAGCAAAAAAGTACAGGTGTCGAAAATACTGATTTTTGCCTCCTGGTTATTCTATTTCTAAACCTCAAAACTAATAAAAAATTAAATAACTCAAAAATACAATTAACATAGTTTTGTAGAGCAGAAAGATTTCTATCGAATGAATACTTACCCTTTGCCAAACAGCAACCAAATCTTTGTAAAATAAAATAAAAAATATAAACTTATTCCCCAACCTAATATTTCTTCTTGGCCATATTGAAGGGCTCTCATTCTGGAGCGAATATAAATCAAATATAAAGCAAGAAAGAAATTTCACTACTATTGTTCATAGATGCTGCCTCATTTCGTCAGCTGCGTCAAGTATCTTTTGGTTTAAAACATCCACGTTATCGATCGAAGTCCTGTATACGAGAAGTTTCATTTGACCTCACACGTAAAATTCATTGACGTTAAGTCGGGACTCTTCGCCGTCCACGGTATTAGTCACCCTCTTCCAATCCATTTATTAGGATAATTACCATGAAGCCATGCTCGAGCGATTTTCCAGCAGTGAGCTGGGCAGCCATCCTGTGGAATATCTCGAAAACAGTAAGATTTTGGACACCATTTTATGTAACCAAATTAAACAGAAATTACCCACTTAAAGTATCTAGAAGTACTTTCTCGGTGACCCTGTATATACAGGATGTACATATTTGTATATATAAGTGTGTGTAGGCAGCGCAAATCGAATATTTATGCAAAAATATTTTCGTGATGCGCATACAACAGCCCTCTTTTGTTGCAAAACAAAGTGAAATATAAAAGTAAAAAACGGAAAACTCTTATCCAACAAAATGTTTGGGTATTGTTGTGTTTAATATTTAATTTTAATGTGATAAAGAGGGAGACTGTATTTTTTAGCACTTTACACGTTAGTGGACTCTGCGGGCAATTGTTTCCTCGTAGTTTATGGTTTCTGTTGGTTGTGGTTGTTGTTGATGGCACGTCCGAGAGTGTGATGTATATTAGTGTGTGGGTGTGTGGGTGTGTGTGTGTGTGCATATACGATGCATACTCGAGTAATTGTGTTGTTGCTAAAAAACAATACAACGTACAGCATTGCCCGAAAAAATAAATATAAAAGGAAAAACAAAACACTGATGCGGCACTTGATTGAGACATGAACAGGAAAAAACCAAAAATGCGAAAAAAGCAGAAGGAATTACGTTGCATATTTTATGGTTTTGTAGCCATTACATGTGACGTGAGTATTAAATACAAATTATTGTCTACGTACAACTTTTTTTACAAACTTTGTAGTAATATATGAATGTGGGTAAGTCGAGCTCGGACAAGCATCGAACTTTACATATAATATATGAGGGGTGGCTATTGAATAACGAAGCTGATGCTGTAAAGCATTTCATATTAAATTTTTATTTATTTATTATCACCTTCTATAAATAGCCCTCCACTGGCCTAAAATACTGTTCGAGAATTTTCAATTGTTCAAAACAGCGCTGAAAGTCTTCTTCTATCGGTTCCTTTAGGACGCATACCGCGGAATGGGTCAGTGCATGGACTTGGTGGAGAACCCATGTCTTGTCCTTCCACTACTCGCATCGCTTTTCCTCATTCTTTCAACGGATAGTCAGGTTTTCGTCAATTTTTTGATACTCGATATTAAAAATCCCTTAAATCTCTTATATATAAATACTAATTTTTACAATGGGTTTTGCGGTTCGATCAGAGAGGATATTTAAACAAACCTAAATGTTTTTTTTTATGTTGGTATGTTCATATGAACGTATGAGAAGTTTTATTTCAACCTATCAATTCATTCTTTGTTTACAAGTTATTTAATATCGGCGTGTCACAGTATTTTCTACAAATGATTGAATTTTTATATTTGGAAGATTTAAAAGCAAACGAAGCTGCATCATCACGACAGACGATGGAGCAGATAAAGATGTCCACTGCAGGATAAAAAAAGCTAAAGCGGCATTCGGGCGAATGCATACAGTATGGGGGAGTACGCAAATCTCCAGACGCACTAAACTACGAATATTCGGCTCATGCGTGAAGTCCGTATGGTTGTACGGGAGCGAAGCATGGCTGGTCTCTAACACCATCACACAGCGGCTACAATCCTTCATCAACAAATGCCTCCGAATCATCTGCAGAATATTCTAGCCAAATACCATCAGTAACGACGCACCGTGGAAATTAACGAACGAGAAACCCATCATTACGCAAATCAAACGCAGAAAGTGGCGATGGATGGGTCACACATTGGGAAAACCACCAGATAGCATCACGAGAATGGCACTGGACGGGAACTCGCAAGGGAGCAGAGGTCGCGGTCGACCAAAACACGCTTGGAGAAGGTCGGTGCAGCGCGAACTAGCAGATGCCGACATCTCATGGAGCGGTACAAAAATAACAGCACAGAAACGGGTACGATGGAAGAGTCTTGTCAAGGCCCTATACTCCCGAGAGGAGTGAACAAAGAAAAAAAAGAAGATGACACTATAGTCGAGATATTTGTAAAAATGGTATATATTGTCCGATTTAGTTTCCAGTCGTCTTCTTTTTGCTATTCGTATTCGAATGTAAGTGATTATACAATTTAAAAATAATTATATTATTAAAAACATTTCAACACAACTTTTCACCTACATTTGAAAATAATTCGCAGTCTCTAGCTGCTTCCAAAATGTGATCCACACTTTGTATACCGGTCCACTCCCTCAGGTTCCTCAACCAAGAAAACTGCTTATGGCCCATACTTCTACTTCTTTCGAACTTACCATGCAATATGAGTTATAGCTGTTCATATTTCGCAGATTATCGATGTCTCTCAACGTTTGATACACCTGCGCAATTTTCTGTCACAGTGAACTCTTCGCTGTTCGATCCGGGGTAATTTAAGAGATCTCTGGAGAAGCCACATTTCAAATGTTCACTTCTGACAATTTTATTATTCATATTTCCATGTCATATAGCAGAACTGACCATCCCTACCATTTTATGAAGCATATTTTTAGTAGCACACTGAAGTCGCGACATTTAGGGACTTTCCCATATTTAAGAAATGCGGCCTTACCATTTCAATACGACATCATATTTCTATGCTGTTTTAAAATGTGGCAGTTTGCATGTTAACATTTTCTGTTTCCTCTTCTTGATTAGCGCGATAACCGCTTAATCGATTTTGGCCGAGTTTAACAAAGCACGTCAGTCTTTTCTTTCTCGTGCTAATCGGCGTCAGTTGGACACACCAAGTTTTTTTATTATTATTATTCTTTTATTTATTAATAATATTATAAATATGCGTTGAGATTTGTCTAGCAAATAACTTTATGTGTGTTCTCAAGGAGATTATGGGACTACTTTCGTAAGAGCCTGGCCTTCCAATTGATTAGGTCAAACAGTACCGAAGCTTCGCTATTGATATGCTGTTGAAGTCTATCCATGCTTGACTTAGCATACTTTTATATTGTCGCGATTCGGTGCAAAGATCGCGTTCAAGGTGGTTATAGCGAATATACGAAGGAACATTTACGACGCACCTTAATACAATACTTTATTCTGAAATCGTTGAATTTGTATTACATTGCTGGAACTTGAGCAACCCCAAAGTTATATAGCAGGACTTTGTTGAATATTGATAGCTTGGACCTTTTGCCCATCGGCCAAGAGAGGTTTTTGGATTTGATATCAAATTTTTCACTTTTTTAATGTATTCGTTCCACTTAAGCTCAGCATCTAGAGTCATATCTAAGTATTTCGCCGTGTTGTGATACTGTATTTGGATGCCATTTAGATACAATGGAAGATATCTTATTTTATTCTAAGAGAAATGTATATGGACTAATTCGATCCGTAAGCTTAATTCGCTATGGTTTTGTCCACGCAAAAATATCATTTAGAGCGCATTGAAATTGAGTATTGTCTCGGTTTCTGTGTTACCAACAGAAAGTATTGACGTGTCATCGTCTAATGTTGCAGTTACGCAGGCTTTGTTGACTAGTAAATCACATGTAAAAAGTATATATAAAATGGGTCCCAACACACTCCCCTGAAGAATTCCAGCTTCTATTTCTTTCCGCTCACTGTTTTCATCATCTTGTTTGACGACCCGGAAGAATCTATCCGACAGTGCTTTAATTTTATTTAGTTGACCGCCATGGCATACTTTGTCAAAAGCCTTTGAAACGTCGATAAGGATCGCAGAGCATATCTTCTTCTCTTCGGTGTATTATTGAGTGTTTCGCACGAAAGCCGAATTAATGCGCTGGTATTAATTTTCTGTTTTCGATGATGGCACTCGAAGAGTAACAAATTAAAAAGCCTATAAATTTAATTTGGCAAATTACTTTTATTCAATTCAAAGGAAAGAATGTGTGGAAATAATACAAAATTAAGAATCAATTTACTTTTGCTCGATATAACCACCTGGTTTCTTGAACATGGCCGTCCATGGTCCAGAAACGAATCGTAACCTGCCCGAATGTGACTTGCAGGCATTTTGGTCCATTCGCGGACAATGGCGTCTTGGGACTGTTGAATCTTTTAGTTCGGACCTTGCTCTCCAAAATAGCCCAAGGAGAATAATCTATAGGATTCGCGTCTGGTGAATTTGAGAGCCATTGTGTGGACGATGTAAAGTTCGGAACGTTATTTTTAGCCATTCTTGGTTCACTCGAGCTTTGTGAGACGGTTCCGAGTCCTGTCGAAACGTCGATGGTCTGCCACCGAAATATTTGTCTACCCATGGCATCAAAGCAACCTCCATAATACTTTCCCGATAATATTTCGCATTTACCTTGACGCCAGTCTCGAGGAAAACGATTGGAGAGCCCATCTGTGGTTACAGCCGCTCAAGCCACTACCTATGGCGGAAGCTGCTGCCTCCTGGTGGCCAATCGATGACTCAAATTCTCGTATAAACGGTCGGTAAAATAAACCCTATCGTTTTGGGAGTTTATGAAATTATGAGTTTATGAATTGCTCAATTTGAGAAATTTTCTTGTCAGAAAACGCAATTTTCGGAAATTGAGGGCTTTCGGCCAAGCGTAGCAACTCCTTCGCTCTCTCAAGTCTGCTGCTGCTTTGGTGTGAGATCATGCGCCTTTCGGATCTTGTAAGGCTTGACTTTGAGATCACTTTGCAGTATGCCGCGGATGCTACGATCAGATATCTTTAGTTCTTTCGCCATTTGATTGACACTTCGTCGGGGATTTCGCTCAAGTCGCTTCTTTACTTTTTTTACTTTACATTTCACGTGACGTTGCAGTCTTTGGATGACCACCTCCATGACGTTTCGCGATGCTACCAGTATCATTGTAACGAGTAATGGTGCGATAAACTAAAACTTTATTTACTTTAAGGGGCTCAAGCTCACGAACGATAGCTGCTTGCGATTTCGCGTTTACTCTTGGCTTGTAAACAATACTCTGGTCTGTCATTTAGCCAACTAACACGGGCTAATGTCTGTGCGTCAGCTGCGCGAGCGGTCTGAAGTTGGTTACACTTCGAGTGCCGGACCCTGTATGATTGAAGCGATTTATTAGAAGCTTTTGACTTAGGTTTGAAATCGTTGAAAAGTGTGCTATTGGGCGATATGATGAAACATAATTTGCTGGTTTTCCTGGCTTATTGAGCATAATTACCTCCGCGGTTTTCCTTAGCGCACTAAGTTAAGCCAAATCCCTTTTACATGTTGTTGAACTGATTATTGCTCCATGACTATGTTTGCCAAAGCCCACAGTATTCATTGTCTGAAAAAAAAATGTTAGCATATCACAAATAATTGCTGCCAAAGAACTGCATCACCCGTAAATCATCCTGTATAATAATTTTTTTCTAATTAGCTAAGCAGACAAACCGACGGATGGATTAGCGGTCAGACAGTCAAGGCTATATCGATTATTCTCGCCATTTTTAATATTATAGTAACCAAACAGTGCTAAACATTAATTCACGCACGCACACACTTAATTTAATATGTGAACTTAGCAAAATCTAAAATTTCCCCTTCTATTTAATCCTGTTTTTCCCCAAAACCTTTTAATTTTTATAATTTTTTAATGTTTTTGTATTTTACTTACAGCCACACGCATTTACTTTATTAAATAATGGTGGCCGGACTAAATTACGAAAAGAAACAATATAAAATTAAAAAGCCATTAGCGAAAAAAAATATTCCAACTTTAAAGACTGGCAGACCCTTCGAAGCGTATATGGAATGGAAAACACATGCAGGCATTAGTGGCTTTGAGGAACACACATAAATATGTGCACACATCCTCGCAAAGCACTGTGTAGGTAGTGAAGTCGGGAAATTATTAATAAATGAAGCGGAAACATTTTTTTTTTTTGTTGAGTCGGTGCCAGCAGCAGCCTATGTGGCCAAACGCTCCATTAGGTGCACATACCGGCATACATACTTGTATATACATATGTATGTATGCACATATATTAATAATTTCCCGACCTGACTACCTACTGAGTGCTTGACTGCCTCAGCGCTGGCTTGCTGCGTTTGGCGCAGACTTATGACCCTACATACATATTAATCCTCCTTTCTCAGGATCGGCTGATGATGATACCCTTATTCTTTTAACGCAAAAAACAGCAGACAAATGTATTAGCTGCTGATGAGCCGCTTGTAAAGTAACTTTTATCTAACAATTTTATGATTTGTACATAATTATAATTGAAATTGCCGTTGTAGAAATTTTTCGGGCTGCCTGCCATAAGCAGCTGAAGTGAAAACGAATATGGGTATATTTGTGCATACACAAACATACATACACACATTTTAATACGCGTGCCTTGGCAATAAATAATAGAATCAAGTCATAAACTGTCAAGGAGGATAGCAGCAGCAGCAGCAAGCGAAGAAACCAGCATCGAGCTGCCAACAGGCCAACAACCAACAGCTCACAGCCCACAGCCAAGACCCAATGCCAAGTACTGGTAATAAATGAAGTTAATCATTTAGGATAATTGAAATTTTTACGACGCTTTCCTGCCAAGTAGCAGAGAATAAGCAGTCATACATAGAAGTACTATCTAATAGCAGCATAATAATATTTGCTCATACCTATGAACGCATGTGTGTCCGTGTGTTTCATACTTTCGTTGTACTTATTGTAATAGAGTCGCAGCCAGCTTTTCTTAGATACTTAACAGCTTTCAATTGTTTTGTTTGTGTTTTATTCTTCTGGTGGTTGTTAGCGCGCTTTAAGTGCAGCTCAGGATTAGAACCGATGCTTGTCAAATATAAATTCCATCTCATCTAGTTTATAGTACTAAGCGGCTATAATTTAAATACGGCTATGTTCTTCCTTAGCTCCATTGTTAGTATAATCTTCAGCGTGCTTAATTTTCTGTTGTTAGAAAGTGTGAACGCGATTTATTAGTACTTGTATATAGGATTACTGGGTCATTCTAAATACTTTCCAAATGGAATGAAACGGTAGTCCAATGTAATGAAACATCTGTTGCAAATACCGCCAGTTTAGTAACTGGCATAATTTAAACAATCGAGAAAAAAATTAAGGAATAGAATGAGAACTTGTATCTAGAAACCATCGTATCGAGACTGAATTATAATGAAAAAAAAAATGGAAATTGTTAAGTTGTTTGTTTAAGTTTGTTTTTTAAACCTTTTTCCTTCTTATGAAATTTTACCCTTCACTAGCCCAACCTTACCCTTCATTGAGCCCGCAATCCTCCTACGGGCTACTGATTTAATAACTGATTCCAAACGTCGTTGCATACTTTTTAATTTTTACCTTGGTTTCATTAGCTGCAATTTTCTCCCACTCAACACTCAAAGCTGTCTTTGATGACGCCTTTGATGACGCCTTTGATGACGCCTTTGATGTGCTTTCTGATTCTCCTTTCTAAGAGCTCCGAGACATGCTCAACTTGGACCCAGTTTAACGGCACTATCATGCAAATTATTCTTCAAAATGTTTAAATACAGATGTTTGTCCATTTTATCATCAATAAATACCATTTTTCCTACTCCAGATGCAACTATGTATTTGCATTTCCTCCTCCTTGCTTAACGATAGGAATACGATTTTTTAGGATTTTGCGCGACTGATGCTACTCTGTTGCGTTCCGCACGTGAAGTTAATATTTTTCGCTTTCCGGTTTGGTGGTGAGTAGCTTTCAATTTACCAGTATTAACGCAATTAGCAATAACACTTTGCAGCGTATACTGCGTTTTGCCAATTTTTTGTCGATTTCGCGCAGAGACTTGTTTTCCATGCACAATTTAATAACAAGTTTACGCATTTCTAATGGTAAATCCGCACTTCGTCCCATTTTGCCGCATTCAATGGAGATATTTATTACGCGCAACTAAACCTGAATCAGCGAGAAAAACTAAAAAAAAGCCTATATTATTTCGTTTTCTGCAATATTCGTAAGAACACAAACGATTTTTACTGTTACTCTTGCAGCAACAATATCATGAACTGACAATATCACTTGTTAACATTGGACTGTGCAAGTGAGACTTACGAATTTCTGAAAAAACTAAATATTTCGAGAACGTTTGTTTACCCCAAACGTCTGAAGTAATAGACAGAAAAAGAAGTGGCCGCCCTCGCGGGCTTCGAACCAGTGCAGCCATAGACGTCGTACGAGAAAGAATTCGCACAAATCCCCTTAGAAAGCAGAAAATCATGTCCAGGGAAATGAATGTAACGACCAAATCCATCACCACATTGAAGCCTTCCGTCGCTCAACTGGCGCTTGAAAAAAGCTTATTCGGTGGCACGCGGTCCACGGCCATGAAAATATTGTTTTCACAGATGAGAAATTTTTCACTATTGAAGAAGTTTTTAATAATCAAAACCACAAAATCTATGCTAAAACTTTTAAAGACGCAAAAACTTTTGTCCCAAGAGTTCAGCGTGGCCACCATCCAGCCTCCGTAATGGTTTGGTGGAGAGTGTCATCTCTTCATCGTTACAGCTCTTCATTTCTGCGAAAAAGTGTACTAACAAAATGGCGTGGTGAAGCAGTTGAGCAGTACTCTCCCCAGATCTGAATCCATTGGACGACATTTTGTGGTCAGAATTGGAGAACAAGGCCTGTCGAAGACCTCACAGAAATTTGTCAGAGAGTCCAATACAATCTTTGGTTCGAGCAGCAACAGTGGATTCGAGCGTGCTGCAATTGTATGCTATGTATCTGGAGTCGAAGATATCATTTTAAATAATTCATAATGCACGTCCTCGCGAATTTTAATAAGCCGTTCAGCCTCTTGTCAGCAATATCCCTCAAGGATGAAAAATATCTTGACCCTAGACCTACAAAAAGCGGGGCAACGGAAAAGTGGGTGTTTCAAAATACTCCTAGCATTCGTTTCGTTGCAACTAAGCGTCGAAGTGTCGAATGGAAGGCCCCAGACGAGCCACCACCCAAAAAATCGCGTTTGGCGAGGTCAAAAATCAAGTCGATGCTCATTTGTTTTTACGATTCCAAGGGAATTGTCCACAAGGAGTTCGTGCTAACGGGCCAAACCAAACCGTCAATGCAATTTTCTATCTTGGCGTTATGAAGCGTTTGTTGCTTTGTATTCGCCGTATTCGCCTTGAAAGCCGCGAAGGAAGAAGCTGGCGCTTATTGCATGATAATGCACCATCTCATCGATCCATTGTATTGATTGTGTGACTAGAAATCGCAATTTAACCATCAATCACTCACCCTATTCGCCTGATATGGCTCTCTGTGACTTCTACCTATTCGGACAATTGCATTTGGCCATGAAAAGAAAACGTTTTGCGTACGTAGAGGCCATCCAAAAGGTTTGTACCGACATCCTGAAGGACATTCCGGTCAGTGGACAAACCTCAAACACTCTTTTGAAAAGCTTTTAGATCCCGCAAAACAGTGTTTCAAGGCCAGAGGGGACTATTTCGAATAAATAAACTCGAAGTTATCAGAACAAAGCTCCTGTCGTTTCTATTATAGCGCAGTCTTGTTTATTTTGGACTTCAACTTGTATATAAGTGTTTTAAAGTGTAAAGTGCATTAAATTGACTACACAAGCGAATATGGGAAATTTCAAGTCTCAATCTCATCAAGATTTGAGCTCAAAATCGCCTGTGATATTTCTGCGAAAAGGTAAGAATGCGAGCGATCTAATAAAATTTTTTTAAAAAGTAAACCGACTTACCGATGAATTATGCATTTGTCATCCCTGGAATCTGGAATCCGCTGGAATGCAGCAACAAATTTTGCAACAATGCGCAGAGCGGCAACGCAACACGCAGCGAAGGACTCAGCAGCAGCTTTTGACTGGAGGTAGACTGCCTACGAACTGACAAGACTACGACATTTCGGTAATACTTACTTTCCGATGCTCCATTTGCTGCAGAACCACTTATGAAAGCAATGGATACTATCGATACCTGTTGTGTCAATAGACATAAACGCGGCTTCACCTTGACGAAATGTTACCACGGTCCCAGGGTGGAATTCAGCTGATAAGGAAGATTGTTATAGTGTTAGTGGGAGCATGCCCCACATACCACTGGTGCGACGGCATCTTTGAAGATGTTTCTGACATTAACCTCCTTAAAAAAAAAGGTGTTCGAATTTTCATGTTCGCAACTGTACTTATACTCATTGGACGTATGTCTGGCTATATGTAAGCTAATACACTATGCAATTTAAGTACATACATATGTACGTATGTTATGGGCAGCTGTTTGCTATGTTAGTATATATAGTAAAGTTATTTTTTACTCAACTGTCATTCAGCGCAGCTGTTCTTAACAAAGGTTACTGGGGAGGCTAATTTTTAGGGTATTGAAAATAATGCTGTTTTCATTTTGTACTTGTGAAATAAACATAAATCGCTTTGTCGTATGTGTATACATGCAAACTATGTATGTAGATGTGATTCCATAGGATGCTATCAGCTCATCTATTCCACCCAGATATGCCAACGTGCCCGCTCCTTCAGAATTTTTTGAATATTGTCAATTTTGACAAGAATTATGTGCTAAACGTGTTAGACGTCGTAATGATGTGTCTTGTCCCTTTTATGTAATGGCATATTGTAGTTTGTCTTGCCTTTTTTCACTTCTTTACGTGAACAGGTAGAAAACTAAGGAGAGGTAAACGTTGGACATACATACAAGTATATACATATGTAGATGTTTGCAAAAGTCTTATACAGCAGCATTCGTTTACATATGCACGATTATATAGGGAGGCACATCTTTTGCTTTTTATGTTTTATAAATACGGTATTTTTCAAGATTAACAGCACGATTCTGTGCACTTGATAAATTCAGCGTAGCTCAATATAGCCCATCGAATTTTCAACATAAATAAAAAATAGTTTAAAAAAACTAAAAAACACGCTTTTATTGCTAATCGAACTAAAAAGTAGAAAATAAATTTTAATGACAAAGAGACCTATAATGAAGTAATAGCAAATCGAACGATCAGTCATAGTCAACTACCTCAGAACAGAGTTATAACAAAAATTAAGATACAAATAGAGTAATTCAAATTAGAGTTTAAAGCGTGGGATGCTTGATATAGTAAATATTACAATCATTCTATTGGCACCTACCTATGTACAGAGGGTTATGAAAGTGAAGCAAAATGCATCCCACGCTTTTAACTCTAATTTGAATTACTCTATTTGTATCTTAATTTTTGTTATAACTCTGTTCTGAGGTAGTTGACTATGACTGATCGTTCGATTTGCTATTACTTCATTATAGGTCTCTTTGTCATTAAAATTTATTTTCTACTTTTTAGTTCGATTAGCAATCTTCTTCTTCTTAATTGGCGCTATAACCGCTTACGCGATTTTGGCCGAGCTTAACAAAGCGCGCCAGTCGTTTCTTTCTCGTGCTAACCGGCGCCAATTGGACACACCAAGTGAAGCCAAGTCCTTCTCCACCTGATCTTTCCAACGCAGAGGAGGCCTTCCTCTTCCTCTGCTACCACCAGCTGGTACCGCATCGAATACTTTCAAAGCCGGAGCGTTTGTATCCATTCGGACGACATGACCCAGCCAACGAAGCCGCTGGATCTTTATTCGCTGCGCTATGTCTATGTCGTCGTAAAGCTCATACAGCTCATCGTTCCATCGTCTACGATATTCGCCGTTGCCAACGTGCAAAGGTCCAAAAATCTTACGCAGAATCTTTCTCTCGAACACTCCACGCGTCGCTTCATCGGATGTTGTCATCGTCCAAGCTTCTGCGCCATACGTTAGGACGGGCATGATGAGAGTCTTGTAAAGTGTTAGTTTTGTTCGTCGAGAGAGGACTTTACTGCTCAATTGCCTACTTAGTCCAAAGTAGCACTTGTTGGCAAGAGAGATTCTACGTTGGATTTCAAGGCTGACATTATTATCGGTGTTAATGCTGGTTCCTAAATACACGAAGTCTTTTACAACCTCAAAATTATAACTGTCAACAGTGACGTGGGTGCCGATACGCGAGTGCGCCGACTGTTTGTTTGAAGACAGGAGGTACTTCGTTTTGTCCTCGTTCACCACCAAACCCATTCGCTTTGCCTCTTTATCCAGTTTGGAGAAGGCAGAACGAACAGCGCGGTTGTTAAGGCCTATGATATCGATATCATCGGCATACGCCAACAATTGTACGCTCTTATAAAATATTGTGCCTGAGCGATTATGTTCTGCGGCTCGTACGATGCTCTCCAAAATCAGGTTACAGAAGTCACACGACAGCGAGTCACCCTGTCTGAAACCTCGTTTGGTATCAAACGGCTCGGAGAGGTCCTTCCCAATTCTGACAGCGCTGCTGGTGTTGAGCAACGTCATTTTACATAGCCGTATTAATTTTGCGGGGATACCAAATTCAGACATAGCGGCATACAGGTAACTCCTTTCCGTACTGCCGAATGCAGCTTTGAAGTCGACGAAAAGATGATGTGTGTCGATTATCCTTTCATGGGTCTTTTCCAAGATTTGGCGTATTGTGAATATTTGGTCGATGGTAGACTTTCCAGGTCTGAAGCCACACTGATAAGGTCCAATCAGTTGGTTGACGGTGGGCTTCAGCCTTTCACACAATACGCTCGCTAGAACCTTATAGGCGATATTTAGAAGACTAATCCCGCGGTAATTGGCACAAATTGCAGGATCGCCTTTCTTATGGATTGGGCAGAGCACACTTAAATTCCAATCGGCAGGCATGCTTTCATCCGACCATATTTTGCATAGGAGCTGATGCATGCACCTTACCAGCTCCTCGCCCCCATGTTTGAATAGCTCAGCCGGCAGTCAGTCGGCGCCCGCGGCTTTGTTCTTTAGCCGTGATATTGCTATTCTCACCTCGTCATGGTCGGGTAACGGAACGACAATTCCGTCGTCAACGATTGGGGTATCGGGATCTTCACATTCTCTGTGACATGCGCAGCTGTCACTGCTTAACTAGTGTTCCCTCCATAATTTAAGATTGCTCTGTACGTCAGTCACCAGATCGCCGTCTTTGTTCTTACAGGAAAATGCCCCGGTCTTAAAACCTTCTGTAAGCCGCAGAACTTTCTGGTAGAATTTTCGGGCGTTGTTCCTATTGGCCAGCATCTCAAGCTCCTCGCACTCACGTATTTCGGCCTCTCGTTTCTTCTGTCGGATAATACGTCTCTCTTCCTTTTTCAGCTCTCTGTAGCGATCCCACATGGCCCGCGTTGCGCCCGATCGCAGCGTGGCTTTATAGGCGGCATGCTTTCTTTCTGCGGCAGCATGACATTTAGCAATAAAAGCGTGTTTTTTAGTTTTTTTTAAACTATTTTTTATTTTCTACTTTTTAGTTCGATAAGCAAAAAAGCGTGTTTTTTAGTTTTTTTTTTAACTATTTTTTCGATATATTCGTGTTATATTTAATTCCTTTCTTATCGACTGTGAGTCTAAAGCTATGCAGTTATCGGCCGTGATAAAGAAGTAATCGGGATGAAGAACTTATTTCGTGGAGGGAGCCTGAGAAACTGATTTACAAGAATAAATAAAGATTTTTCATTTTACAACCAAATTCACCTTACTTTTTGCCCACAGTAAAAAAAAAAAAAATATTAATCCTGGCAATCCTAATAAGGATAATGGAAAACTTTTATCAAATTATTGCATTGTCATCGGTCTTTGATAGGTGTGCAAAATTTCAAGTAGATCAGATTTTTAGAAGCCAGTGAAAATTAAGTTTAAAGATTCCGTTACATACATACATACATACATACATACATACATACATACAACCCGAGCTAATAAAAGTGTGTTAAAAAGTGCAAGTTTCAAGTGACTACAAAATATTGTTGATTTTTTTAAATTTATTTCGCTGAGGTGTCGCGTATTTTTTCTATACAATTACTTGCTCGAATTTTGTTATATAGAAGAAGGAGCCTAGTATTGTGAAAAGAAATTCAAATATTTTTTATGACCACTTGAAACTGGCACTTTTTTATACTAAAATCTAGTAGTCTATAAAATTGTGTATGTAGAAAAATTCTAAAAATTCTAGTTAAAAAGTTGAAAGTTGGAGGATAATTTTGAAAAACTTTGTTCAAAGTTTCTCCTACGAGAATTTTCCAGATTTTTTGAAAAAATTGTAAATATCCTCCCGCTTTAGAGAGCGAATATTAGTCATTCTCACGATATCGGAACCCAAAATTCGTAGCCTTGCTCTAGCAAAGGCAGGACACTCACAGAGAAAGTGCTCAGTGTTATCCGCCTCCTCCAAGCAGAACAGGCACATTGGGTTCATTGATGCCAATAGTGGTCATATGCTGACCCTATGGGTTGTGCCCTATAATAACACTGACCATCAACCGAACGTCTTTCCTTCCAAGTTTTAGTAGAAAGTTTGACAGTTTTCTGTTCGGACTTGTCGTGAAATACTTTGCAGTTCTGCAGCGTTCTAGATCGGACCATCGCTATTTATGTAAATTTCGCTTACATAATTGCTGATCTACTTCATGATTCCTGCAGAACGGATTCCGATTATTGGCTCTGGCTCTTGTGAGGGAACCGCTGATTCACGGTTGGCCAATACATCGGCAATTTCGTTTCCTTGAACACCGGAGTGTCCTGGAACCCATATAAATACAAGCCTGTTCTGTCTTGCGACAGAATTAAGCTTCTTCTTACATTCTTGAACAATCTTTGAGCAGCTTGATTGTCACTGACAACTCCAATCTGTTTCCCGCTCAATCTCCTCTCGATTATCCATTCGGCTACTTTCAGGAAGGCTAAAATTTCCGTTTGGAAAACAGGCACCCGTAATACATACGTAAACATACACAGACTGCAAGTATAGTTCCCGGAGTGTGGACTTAACCATTATCCGCCGAGGCGTATGTGATGATTGGCTTTACCAAAGGCTCTACGGCATTGCTGAAAAATCTTCAATGCACGATTCACCTTCAGTGAAAAGTGTGTCTCCCAAGTCAGCTTCTTATCCAAGATTACTCCTAGATATTTCATCGGAAAGACCAAGTGTCACACCTTTCAGTGTTGGAAGACTAAGTCCATCCAATTTCCGTTTTCTCGTGAACAAGATTATGGTGGTTTTGTTTGGATTGACGGTGAGTCTTTGTTTCATACACCAGTCATCGATTTTGTCAGAATCCTCTGCATTTTCGTGCAAAGCCTCCCTAGGGATTTATCAGATGCTCGCGCACAGACATCGTCCGCATATGCTTGGACTTGATAACCGAGTACCTGCTTCTCCGCTAATAGAGAGTCTACGACCACTTATAGAGCTTTCGTCGAAGCATGAGCTATATTTTTACTATAAATATACGTTTAGTTATAATATTGTAATGGGGTGTTTATGACATGAAATCGTTGGAGTACGAATTAATAGTAAAGGGTTTTCCAACAACAGTTATTACAGGTGAACGGAATGCGCTATCGAGATATGATTACCGATTTTTTATGGACGGAATTGGATGGTATTGATCTGGACAACGTTTATTTTCAACAAGACGGCGCTACGTGCCACACAAGCGTAACCATTAATCTTTTACGGGAAAAGTTTCCGGACCGTGTTATCTCTAGAAGAGGTGATCACAATTGGCCACCGAGATCTTGTGATTTAACACCTTGTGACTGTTTTCTTTGGGGCCACGTGAAAGCGAATGTCTACACCAACAGCCCAGGGTCGATTCAAGACCTCAAAGATGGAATTCGTGAGGCTATCAAGGACATAGGGCAGCCACTTTGCGATTCGGTTATGAAAAATTTCATGAAAGCGTGGTCGTGGTGGTCATTTGCCTGATGCTTTTTTCCACTATTAACGGCATACCTTCTTCTTTATAATGCATTTTTCTTTGAATATCAAAATAACATTTCTTATCGGAAAACCCTGTAGTTAGGGCAAGTACATCGTGAGACTCAGCTCACTCAAGACATCTAGCGAAGAACGTTTAGAAAAAAAAGTAATGACTACTAAATATATATTAAATTTTCTTAAACTTAATGCTTTACTTGTGAAATTGAATGTGTGGGTAATAATAAAAATATGGGGAATTCTGTGATCCTTGTTAATTTTTTATTCATGGAGTAAAGTTTTGTTAAATTTGTGTTAGTTTTAAATATACGATAAATATGTGGATTTTTTTTAGAATAAACTTTTTAATTATTTTCATTTATTCTCAAGATACAGCTTATTGAATAGAAAATTAGATGTTGCGAAAATAATTTTGTCCGTGTGTGTAGCTCACTAAAGATATCTTGCGAAAAACGCTCAGAACTGTTCACAAGCACTTATATGTACATATTTGCTCTGCCCATACGAAAAAATATATATGAATAAGTATGCATGTGAACGAAATGACACTTTTCCTCCCTTTTGGTTTTGAATTAAGGCATGGAAGTATGTACATATGCATGTATGTATGTATGTATACCACGCATCTGCTGGAAAACGTCGAAATTCAAAACAAATCGAAAAAATGTTCATCTAATGAAATAATGTCAATAGATATTGCCGTAGATAGTAATTTCTGCATAGTTATCTTCAATTTTTTTTTTTGTTTGGATTATGAAAATCTTCCAGTAAACGAGATACTCTGTCTTTACGTCCTGATGCTTTTTGATATTAGCCTTGTCAGATGTCGGTTTCTTATGAAAGTACCTACTTCAATATCCACTGAAATCAATTGAAAAAGCAGCTTATTGCATCTACTTGATTTAACTATGAAGATTTTCCAAATGGAATTAGAATGGTGTCTTCTCTAGTAAATGTACAGTGTTTCTGATCAAGATGAATTTTTCATTTCATCGAGTCGATGAAATATTCTGTTTTAGTACTTTTGCTGATTACTGCTGCACTGTCTTTGTCCACGAAAAACAAATTAAAAAACCACCTTGGAAAAAGTGCACGACTTGAGACCGGTGTTGACAGAGGGGAAGATTTATTTCCATTATGAAAATAGTTTCCATGAACAATCAGAAAAATCTTAGCATAAAGATATTAACAAAAAAATAAAACTCCATTAAACAAATTTTATTGTGAAGATCTCTGGCAACAACAATACAATCATCATGGAGCCAATGCACTTAGAATAGGACTCACCGCAAAAGAACAAACATTTAGCAGGAGATGAAAATATTGCAGATATATGGAAATAGCTTTTTATGTATTATATAACAGACACAAATAAAAAAGATAATTATTTAATTAGGCTTCAAAATAAATTAATGCAAATTAGGGCTGCTGAGAATTTGGCTGATGAAAGCCAATTCAGCACTGTCCCGAAGCAGAATATCTTCCCTAAAACAACCAGCTCTTGTCAACAATGCTAACTTTTTTGTTTGAATAATAGTTATAAAAACACAAGTAAAAATAAACGACCTTCAAAAGACGTTCCCAAAATAAAATATGTAAAAATTTGGACTCTTTTAGGTTTCATTATTTTTATTCAAAATATGCCTCTTAACAATTGTATGTGGAAAATCGCATAATTTAAATGTTGACCAGATATTCACAATACGCCAAGTCTTGGAAAAGACCCATGAAAGGAGAATCGACACACACCATCTTTTCGTCGACTTCAATGCTGCATTCGACAGTACGGAAAGGAGTTACTTGTATGCTGCGATGTCTGAATTTGGTATCGCAAAACTAATACGGCTATGCAAGATGACGTTGCTCAACACCAGCAGCGCCGTCAGAATTGGGAAGGACCTCTCCGAGCCGTTTGATACCAAACGAGGTTTCAGACAGGGTGACTCGCTGTCGTGTGACTTCTTTAACCTGATGTTGGAGAGGATCGTACGAGCCGCAGAACTTAATCGCTCTCCAAAATGGTCCAAAGAGAATAATCCATCGGATTCGCGACTGGTGAATTTGAGAGCCATCCTGTAGAAACGTCCATGGTCTACTTTCGAAATGTTTGTCTGCCCACGACTTCAGAGCAACCTCCAGAATACTTTCCGGATAATATTTCGCATTTACTTTGACGCCAGGTTCGATGAAAACGAGCGCCCATTACCTGTGGCGGGTGCAGCTTCTGGTGGCCAATCGCTGACTCAAATTCTCGTATGAACGGTCGGTCAAATAAACCCTATCGTTTTGAAAAAAAAAAACACATCAGAAAACACAATGTTCGGAAATTCGGCGCCTTCGGCAAAGCGAAGCAACTCTTTCACTTTCTCAAGTCTGACTTGTTGCTGCTTTGGTGTGAGATTATGCGCCTTTCGGATCTTGTGAGGCTCGACTTTGAGATATTTTTTCAGTATTCGGCGGATGCTACAGTCAGATATTTTCAGTTCTTTCACCATTTGATTGGCATTTCGTCGGGGATTTTACTCAAGTCGCTTCTTCACTTTTTGAACCATTTCACGTGACGTTTCAGTCTTTTGATGACCACCTCCATGACCTTTTGCGATGCTACCAGTATCATTGTAACGAGTATGGAGCGTTAACAAAAACTTTGTTTACTTTAATGTGCTCGTGCTCACGAGCAATCGCTGGTTGTGATTTCTCAGCCAAATATAATGCAATCAATATTACGTTTGAAACCCATTACTGATTTTCTTTTTTCGCATTTACTCTCGTCAAAATGCTTCCGCGCGCTTGTAAACAATACTTTGGATGTTATTTAGCTAACTAACTGACAGCTGATGCCCGCCGGGAAATCCAACGTCGAATCACTCTTCCCAACAAGTGCTACTTTGGACTAAGTAGGCAATTGAGTAGTAAATTCCTCTCTCAACGAACAAAATTGATACTCTATAAGGCTTTCATCGTGCCCGTCCTAACATATGGCGCAGAAGTTGGTCTGATGACAACATGCGATGAGGCGTCACGTGGAGAGTTTGAGAGAAAGATTCTGAGGAAGATATTTGGACCTTTATACGTTGGCGACCACGATTATCGCAGGGGATAACTGAAACTAGAAAAATCTAAATAAAACTTCAACCAATCCCTGACACTTAAAAGTGGCTGCTTCATAATCGATTTTTCACTAAGAGTTTCCTACTTCACATCATTAAAAGAAATAATTTTGTACGGAAACTCTCCTGCAAATTATTTAACAAACTAGTATGCCTTTTAGCTATTCAAACAACGGTATAGTTTTTAAATTAAAGCTAAAGGCGGGCCGCCAAAGTACTAAATACTCGTTTTTTCATTATTTTTTAAATAAAATATTCCTTATATGGCTATGTACGAATAATAATGGTAAAAGTGTGATTGCATTACATTTGGCTGGAAAATCGCAACCAGCGATCGTTCGTGAGCTCGAGCACATTAAAGTAAATAAAGTTTTTGTTTATCGCATCATTACTCGTTACAATACTGGTAGCATCGCGAAACGTCATTGAGGTGGTCATCAAAAGACTGGAACGTCACGTGAAATGGTTCAAAACGTGAAGAAGCGACTTGAGCGAAGTCCCCGACAAAGTGCCAATCAAATGGTGAAAGAACTGAAAATATCTGACCGTAGCATCCGCCGAATACTGAAAAAATATCTCAAAGTCAAGCCTTACAAGATCCAAAAGCGCATGATCTTACACCAAAGGATGAACAAGTCAGACTTGAGAGAGCGAAAAAGTTGCTTCGTTGGACCGAAAGCGGTCAATTTCCGAACATTGTGTTTTTTGACGAGAATTTTTTTCAAATTGAGCAATTCGTTAACTCCCAAAACGATACGGTTTATTTGACCGACCGTTCATACGAGAATTTGAGTCATCGATTGGTTTGGGCCGCTGTAACCGCAGATGGGCGTTCTACAATCGTTTTAATCGAGCCTGGCGTCAAGGTAAATGCGAAATATTATCGGGAAAGTATTCTGGAGGTTGCTCTGAAGTCGTGGGTAGACAAACATTTCGGTGGTAGATCATGGACGTTCCAACAGGACTCGGCACCGTCTCACAAAGCTCGAGTGAACCAAGAATGGCTTTCAAATTCACCAGATGCGTATCCGATAGATTATTCTCTTTGGGCCATTTTGAAGAACAAGGTCTGAACTAAAAGTTTCCTCAGTCTCGAGGCGCTGCAAAAGCCATTGTCCGCGACTGGACCAAAATTCCTGCAAGCCACATTCGGGCAGCTAAGGATTCGTTTCTGGACCGTCTCAAGGCAATAGTCAAGGCACAAATAAGGTGGTCATATCGAGCAAAAGTAAATTATTCATAATTTTGTATTATTTTCACATATTTTTTACTTTGAATTGAATAAAAGTAATTTTCCAAACTAAATTTAATGTATTTTTAATTGGTTACACTTCGAGTGCCGGAGCCTGTAAATAACAATAGTTTCGATTTTTTAAAACAAATAACTGTCAGTTTTTTCTCGAAAATCTGGAAAATGTTTCCTCAGGCCACAATATCGTTAATTTTTAAAAAAAAATGCTTCGATCAGGCATAAAATTATCTATTAATAAAACTAATTTCTCTTGTCCGATTCATTTTAGATGAGAAACGGGCTCCACACAAACAGCGCTAACTTTTATAATTATTAATTTTTTTGGCAGTTTTACTAAAGTCAAGTCGAGTATGATGAAAGCAATTGACTAGCAAAAAAAAATTATTGAAAATCATTTTTTCGGGCCTTTGACTACCCCTAACCCCTTAATACATAAATTTTGATGCTAGGCATCGAGACCCACCAAATATCCATTCTTAGCTTTTAAAGTGGTTTATACCTGATTTACCTTTACAAGGCGTTTGATATGGGAAAATCCATGCAAATATAAAAAATTACTAAGAATACTCACTTTCAATTTGATTTTTTATTATTTGACATTTGGCGCGTACACCCTTTTTGGGTGTTTGGCCGAGCTCCTCCTCCTATTTGTGGCGTGCGTCTTGATGTTTTTCCAGAAATGGAGGCACTTACAGTTTCAAGCCGACTCCGGACGGCAGATATTTTTTATGAGGAGCTTTTTCATGACAGAAATACACTTTGCCATTGCCTGCCGAGGGGCGACCGCTATTAGAAAAAACTTTTTTTTTAATTTTTTGATCTTTCACCGAGATTCGAACCGACGTTTTCTCTTTGAATTGCGAATGGTAGTCACGCACCAACCCATTCGGCCACGGCAGCCGCCGTTTTATACTTTTATAAAATTTATAAATTTTTATGTTCGAATTTTTGTGACTGCATCTGTGAATATTTCCAAAATTTTGTGTGAGTGACAGCGGAAATTGCGGCTGCAGCTACATCCTTTCTACTCAACGTCAATTCAGTTCAACTCAACTGCAACTCGATTGTGTTAAAAGTAACTTGATTGAGCTTTGGAAACATTTTGTGCAACAAAGCAGTGCATTAGCAGCAAAGGATATTAAATTTCTTTCATTTTGTGCAACGCCTTTTGGTGTAATGTCAGAGCTTCACAATTCACGATGCGCCCGGAAATTTCTGAATGAGAATTTTAAATTTAAGTACTATGGCTAATTTCACTTATTTTATATTATGATTTTTTTATAATTTTATAATTTTTCATTTTGAGTACCAGCGTGAAACGATAGATGGTCAACTAGGTAGTTGGCTCATTACATGGTGTTTCGAAACAATCGACAGGACTGTTCTGCTATGAAATTACACATGTATGGCGTTGAAGGAAATGAAATTAACTGGCTTAAGTCGTTTCTAAATCAAAGACTTCAAAGAACGGGGAAACGGGTCAATATCAGCAAGTCTAAAGGTAGAAATAGACGTACCCACGGTTCGGTGTTAGAAGCATTACTATTTATAAAATATATATACGATATAAAACTAATTCTACAAAATTGAAAAATTACAATGCATGCAGATGGCCGATATAAAATATCTTTATAAATGTCATTGTCAACCAGATTAATGAAACTAACTAATACATTACTGAAACTAAATGCCAAAAACACACTATTAATATACAGACCAACGGTAGGTAGGTAGGTAAAATGGTGGAAGTACCACTCTAATACTCCCCAAGTAGCACTTAAGCGCCGTTTTGATACCATAATGAGACCTCCCACAGGCAAGTCTGGCTGGTAATGTAATGGAGAAGATTGATGAGATTTAGGATGGCACACTGTCTCAAAGTGTCGAAGAAAGGTGCACCCAATGACCTTAATCATCTAGCTGCCACACCCGCACATTCACAGAGAAAGTGCCCAACAGCACCCTTCTCTGAAAGGTCCCCACAGCTTCAGCCAATAGGAATTTAATGGTAAACCCAGCTTTTACGCCAGTGTGCCGGTCGTCCAATGACCAGTAAACACAGCTACGAGTTTGGAAATTGAATGACGTGGAGTCCTCAGGTGGTATTCCTCCTTCTATTATACTGGGACTAAAGAATTTTCGACATAGCACATGAAGATATGGAGCTCCATCTTTTCTGCACTTTCCTGGGAAATAATTATGTAATTCCCCTTTAACAATAGTCATGTGGATGCCGATGGCCGGGTAGGATGGCCGGTAGGTCTCTGAGACTAATTCAGTCCTCTTCTTGGCAAGCTCGTCAGGAATTTCATTTCCCTCTATGTTCCTATGCCTTGGAACCAGAACAGAGAAATGTTACTTACACTCCCAAGAGATTTGATATCCTCTTTACAGGAGTTGACTAGTTTGGATTTGCACCATGGTATCGTCAGAGTTTTGATCGCAGCTTGATTATCAGAGAAAATGTAAATATCTCATTTGCTTCCACGTTCCCTAAGTAAATATTTTGCATGTTTACAGGATTCCATCTTGGAGCCGTCAGTAAAGACAGAGGTGCAAGCTGCGGTGCAGATTTTCGACTCGTTCCAATCCTTCCTATTTGGAAAGATTGCTCTAGCAAGACGCTCTCTACCCGCAAACTGAAGTTTGAGCGTTGTGTTCGAAGTTCAGAGAAAAACGATGTTAGCTGTCCAAAAATGCTACCATATCCCTTGAGAGATTACCTCCAGAGATCAATCTTCTTTAACCTGATTGCTCTTTGAGCAGCGATGGAAATAACGTAAAAGTCGATGGGAAGTTAGTGCAAAACGACATTTAGGGCAGCACTGGAGCAATCGTCGTCGGCATAAAATATAAAAGACAACCCTCGTATGCGATGCGAAAAAAATTTGCAATACATTTTAATGTGTTTTTTATTTTTCTTCTTATTATTCCTTTTTTTTAACAAATTTGCATAGATTTTAACCTTCTGTAAATATCTCCATCAGTTTTAAAGCAATTCTTCTAAAATTTTGAGTAAGACTGTTTTTTAAATTTTTGTTTGTTTGTTTTTTCCCCCTTGTTCACTCCTCTCGGAAGCATAGGACCTCGACAAGACTTGCCTTGTGTTGGTTTTCGTTAATCTATTTGATTTCTGACAGGGTAAGTGATTAGCCCACCTGTTGTTGCTTAGGAACAACGCCTTCTTTACTGCTTAGAGCGTCATCTGTGTTTTACATTTTTCTGCAGAGCGACCACACAGATGGTTGAGGACTTTGCTAAATTTAGTGTGTCTGGCCTATTACCGTGGTCACCCGCTTCCTCTTGCTGGCGCCACTGATGCAATGTGTAACTGTTTGTTTTTGCTTGATTTAGCAGCCACAATGCAAATAATGCGTTGACTTTTGTGCGGGAGTAAGGATGGAAAGAATAAGGTTTTGTGGTTGAGAAATGAGACTTTTTTTTTTTAGAAACAGGGAAAGTAGGTAAATTTGCTTTACGTGGGACTCGAACCCACAATCGCTGGGATGGCAGGCTAGTGCACTTGCGCTAGACCACCGTGGCAGACTGTTTAATATAACCTCCGCTCGTTCTGAAAATTACTCAGATCGAATTACTTTAACATATGAAGTACAGTTGCTTCTAAATGAGCTTTCAGTGACCCAAAGCCAATTTTCAGTTACCGTTATTCGAAAACTGGTGTCAATCTGACAAAATGTAGGACGCCAAAAAATCGGGCACAGTGATTTATCAAAATTATTTATTATTCTTATTTACTGAAAAGTTTCCAAAAGATGGAGCACGCCTTAGAACAACGTGCATTTAGTTGTAATAAGTGGCTTGTCATTTTGGTACACGTAGTTTGAACCAGTGGCTAAGTTTTTTTATAAGTAGTTATTATACCAAATATTCAACGTGTGTACAGCTGGCCCCGCTATTGCGCTCAATACATTTACATTGCATTAACTACAACTGTAACGGAAACTTCACCTGTCCTAGCATGTTAAACAGCAAATAAAAGTGTGTTTTCCCACACTGATTGTTAGACATACATAACATTTTCCCAATATCGTTTTCTTCAAGTTTTAATTCTATAGTTGTTTTAACTATTCTTTTTCCCCCTACGAAATTTCTTTTTTATAAAAAGTTATATTATGAAAAACTCTCTTCCCATATTTACTTGTATAATTTATGTTAGTAACATGTCGATAAAAGTGACACGAACTGGATACTTTAAAGTGAGAGTGTATTAGTTCATATATGTATGTGGCTATGTGGTATGTGTGACCGTGCTAATATGTGTCTTTACACACAAATGAGCACCCACATGCAGTTTTCAGCGGCCACGTTTAGTAGGGCATGCATATGGTGCTTGAATAGGATGTATAGGCTTATATGCACCTACACACCAACATCAATATAAATATACTGACACATCTGTGAAAACTTACTCGGAATGATATTTTCGAACAAAATGAGTAAAAAAACAACAAACACACCGAATGACATGAACAATTTCAATTGAGGTCATGTCCAGACATCATCGCCAACACAATCGACCCCCATCACCAGCGCCAACAGCGACGAGGCCATCAACGAAAACAAGTAACAGCACAAGCACACAAATGCATGCGATTGTGTGTACATACTTTTATTAGCAGCAACTGACAGGCAGGCACTCAGCGCCAACTAACTGACAACCAAGCGGAGTAGCAACGACATCAACCGTACCATCATTGGCTGGAGCAACAGAATAAGTGGTAGCTGCAAACCCATGTGCTCTTCATGTCGGAATTTCATTATATTTTCTATAAAAATTATATATGTATGTGCATGTGTATGTATGCTTCATATATGGTTGTTTGCAAAATGTAACTTTGCAAATTCTGTCAGCAACCCACACATCCCTTCGCCCCACTTGGCTTAACATGTGCACAGAATATTCGTAACAGCACTTTTTGCGATTCGCACGTTACATAGATGCTTATCCATACATACAAACACAAATGGACCCACTTGCCAAAATATATGTACATACAAACTTGCATACGCCTACATATGCACATACATATATGGATTTATTTGCAGCTTCAGCAACCATTTTTCGCTGACATCTAATGCCTCCGCCAAAAAGCTGCACCTAAATTGTTCAATCCCTACTAACTCCTATTAAATATTTCTCTTTTATTTTCCGACCATTCGTCGCTTTTTCTCCTACCATTAAAAAGCTCACTATACATCCATTAGTTTCATCCATCGTTTACGGCCTCATCGTTGTCGTCGTTGTTGTCGTTGAATCAATTTTTATGCGACGCGTATCAAAATAATTTATAGCCGCGTACAAACGCTTGCACACATAGACATTTACATACCATATGTTTTTTTATTGTTAAGAAAATTTGCATAAAATATTAACGAAGTATTCGAACTGTAAAAGTGTAAATAAGAAAGAGCGCTAGCTGGTATATGGATATGTGAATATTTTTATACACATATGAGTATTCAAGGTTCACTTTTACGATCTTACTTTAGAACGTATTTAGTTTTTTAATCCTAAGGGAAGTTTATTTAAACTACATAGGTGCATACATGGCGTATGAGTTACATTATAAGTACGTACGAGCATACAGTGGCGAGCATATATTTACAAAGTTTTCCGATTAATATCTTTTTGTTATTTTTTAGAAAAATATTATTTATAGGTACTTTAACCAAGCTGCAATGGGCAATATGTATTGCCTGAGTGCTTGGCAAAAACATTTTCGGGAATCCACAATCCCGTATACCATAAATAAAACTTTCCAACTTTGAACAAGATTTAGAAAAATTCAACACATTTCAATCTAAATTTTGAACTTTTTGATGAACTTGGCAGAGCTTCTCCTCTCATTTTTGTTGTACATCTTAATGTTTTTCCACAAGTGGAGACACCTACAGTTTTATGGCGCTTCTGAACGGAGGGCTGGATAAACGGTGATTCATGTATCACTTCATCTCCATTTATTATTTTCCAGAGTTATATGGTTGATTATAGCTGAATGCTAATTTTTCAGCATTCATATAAATCGATCGAAATCATAAGTTCTTATTTTCGATACTGGTTTACATCTAATAAAAATTCAAAAGCAGATGTTATTATAAAATATTTACTTATTAAGAATGACAATTTACAAAAATACCATATACATACTTAGTAAAGTTTGCGTTAGCTTTAGTTATGTCCAAAATAGTCCATTTGCAACAAAACTTCCGCTGTTAACTAAACTCGCTCTCACTGCAGTCGGCCCACAATTGTATAGCAATTGCAAGCAATGCGTATGATGTTCGCTGTTAACTAAACTCGCTCTCACTGCAGTCGAATAACACTGTGTGTGATGTTCGCTGTTAACTACACTCACTCTCACTGCAGTCGATTCACATTTGCATTATAACTGTAGAGTTGTAGAGTCCTGTAGGTATGAAGGTTCGCTAGTTGGAAGAAATCAGAGAGCATGTCCGTTTATGTAGGTAGCCAGCAGTTATTTCTTCTTAACTTGTAAGGCTATTCCAATACTTTTTGAATTAAAAAATAAGTAGCAGCGCTATTCAAAAAATACGTTTTAATTTAAATGCTCTCATTAATAATATGCTTGATACCTTCTGATACTTAATTCAGCATTACTAATATGATATTTAAAAAATAAAATAAAAATTATTACACCAACAGGGTTTTTATGCTTTATGCTAACAGCAATGGAGTCGTTGATGTAAATATTCATTTGTGGTAATATAAGCGACTTATATTTCCCACATTGCTTCTCCATAATCTATACATATTAATTATTAAACATTAAAATCAACACTCGCATTAACTTTAGAACTTACACACATATACATATAAATACATAGCTCTTGCTGTGTGTTGTACTCCGTATGGATAAACAACAGAAAAACGCTCTCGTTTGTGATTTGCAAGTGAGCAGCACCGTTATGCATTTATGCTAGATTCTACACGATTTTCAAAGTTCTACAGCTCCATTTTTGAGAGACATTTAAAAAAGTCTAGAATCCACAACCAAAATTCCAAATAATCAGTACAGCAATTATCGATATTTGCGAATAGAAAAAAACGGCTTTCACATATGAGGCATTCTCTGAAAAAAAAGCCACTTGAAAAAAAAAGTTCTTTATTTTTTTTGGCAATAATATATCTTGTAGTATATGTAAAAACTAAAATAAAAAATATGGTTTTAGGTCCGTGTAATGCGGGGTTGCCATACTGTCAGGGGTCAAAGTTTTTTGCAAAAAAATTTTCGAACCGCCATAACTTTTAAACGAATGAACGGATTTTAAAACACCTTAAGACTTTTTTGTACAAAATTTCTTAAACTTTAAAACTGTGTATCATAAAAAATTTTTAAATTAATATTTCATTGAAAAAAATTAAAAAAAATTTTTTTTTTCAATTTTTAACCACTTATGCCCCCTTCGATTTTTTTCAAAAATACCCCAAAATGTACCTTATTTCATCACCTTTTTACCCCCCAAAGGGAATTTTGGGACAGCAATATTTGTATGAGTTACAAATAAAAAACCAACTCAGCGCAACGCTCTTAATCCAAGGAAATGCTCTACTATCATCCCTACTGCATTATATTATTATCTTTTTCCATCATACTTTACTAAATGTAAGAAAAATTATTATTTAGGAATTTTGTAAAAGAAATTAAAGAGATTTCATGTCCATAAATGGAAAACAAAGTCCTTAAAATTGTCCAATACTGATAATTGTCCAATACTAACTACATAGTTTAAATTGGAGAATTCAAGTACCCTAAAATTCCGCTAGGTGGCTATGCTGTATGCCTTCTTACAACCGAGTTTATTCACGCGTATTATAAGTACCGTGCCTAACAAAGTGTAACATTTTCTACGATTATCGCATTGAAAGAGTTTTCTACAGTAAGTATTTTTTTTTCACTACTTATTATATGGTTTTTTTTTAATTATGCCTTTTACTAAGTGCTATAATCCTTTTCAATATGAATATCATAAAAATGAGAATGTACGTAAGGTCAATAGTGGAAAAATTGTTGGAAAAAACGTACCTCACAGTTTGTATTTGTGTGATAAATGTCGTAAACAGCTTGTGAAAGAAGGTTGGCCTAAAGTTACTGGTAAATGTAAATCTAAACCTAAATCTTCTGCATCGTCTACAGATTTAAAGAATTTGGAAGAATTTAAGATTGAGAACGAATTTGAGTCTGAGAATAAATCTGAATCTGATTGTGAGAACGAATCTGATTCAGATTTTTCTTTTGCTAAAGATGATAAATCTACTAATAACGGTAATGATTCCGCTGATTTGTTGCAAATTATTGAAAAATTAAAAAATAAATTCAATGATCCACAGATTAGTAGATTTGAAAAGTATGAATTATTAAAACTTGTACCAGATTCATGGGGAGAAAGAAAAGTAGCAAAGATATTTGGATGTTCACGCCAACTCGTCAAACAAGCAAGAGAAGGAAAAAGCGATAAAATTAATGGAAATTCATTATCTGAAGAAATTAAAGCGTTGGTTATTAGTTTTTATGAAAAGGACACAAATAGTCGTCTTTTGCCAGGTAAAAAAGATTTCGTTCCTGTAAAGCAATCCGATGGAAAACGTGTTCATGTACAAAAGCGTTTCATTTTATGTAACCTTTCGGAACTTTATTATCTTTTTAAATTAGAACATCCGAATTGTAAGATAGGATTTTCCACCTTCGCCCGATTGCGACCGAAGCATTGTGTTCTTGCGGGATCATGTGGAACACATTCGGTTTGTGTATGTACTTACCACGAAAATGTGCACTTAATGATTGACGGAGCATCTATACCTTCTTTGACTGAATCCAGTGTTTTAAAACTTACTTCTTATAAAGATTGCTTAAAAACCATGGTCTGTGAAAATGCGACACCTCAATGTCATTCTGGAGAATGTAAAAAATGCGAAAATAATATTGATATTATAAAAGACCATTTAAATGAGATTTTCGAGTCTAACGGAATTAATAAAATTGAGTTTCAAATTTGGGAAAGCACAGACCGTTCAACGTTGATATCTCAAGTTCAGGATAGTAATGAATTTGTTGAAACTTTGTGTGAGAAATTGACAGTTTTGAGGAATCACGATTTTATTGCTAGACAGCAAGCAAGCTATTTAGAGCATCTGAAAAAAAATCTAAAATAAGGAGAATTGCTATTATTATACGATTTTGCAGAGAATTATGCATTCGTTGCTCAAAATGCTGCTCAGTCATTCCACTGGAACAACAATCAAGTTTCCATTCATACAACTGTGTACTATTATGTTAAAAATCAGAAACTTGAACATAACAGTATAGTTGTTCTTTCTGATGATCTCACGCATAATACTGTAGCTGTGCATGCATTCCAGAAGATTCTTATGAAACATTTAAAGGAGCAAAGTTTATCGATAAATAAAATAATATATTTTACTGATGGAGCAGCACAACATTATAAGAATCGATTTAACTTTGTTAATTTGTTGAATCATAAGAAGGACTTTGGAGTGGATGCTGAATGGCACTTCTATGAAACTGCCCATGGGAAAGGTCCTTGTGACGGTATTGGTGGAAATTTAAAAAGATTGGCAGCTCGAGCGAGCTTACAACTTCCACCTTCCCAACAAATTTTGACAGCAGAAGCTCTTTTCAATTGGGCAAAGAAAAATCTTGAACAAACTTTCGTGTATTTTTCTTCAAAAAAAAGAACAAAATGTGCTCGAAAATTCCTTGAAAGTCAGATTTTCTTTAGCAAACAGAATTAATGGTACCCAAAAGTATCACGCATTTATCCCTATCGGTAACGAAGAATTGTTATTAAAAACATTTAGTTTCTCTGAAGAATCTGTAGTTTTTCCACCAAAGCGTGGACGTAAACGCAAAAGCACATGAACATCAAGTTAAGATTCAATATACATAATTATTTTACTTAAAAAACTAAAAAACCAAAAAAAAAAATTATAAAATTGAAAAAATACAAAAAAAGTTTAAAAATAATAAAAAAACAAAAAAATAAATAAAAAAAATGAAAAAATAAAAAAAATAAAAAAGGGATTAAATGTCTGCTACGTCCACGTCGTTAATCCTGGGTTACGCTAAATGCAGATAATAAAAGTCCATAAATCAATAATTTTTCATCATAGCAACAGCTTGAAATCTAAGGAATCCAGTTTGCTTGTCTTATTTTTTACTTCCTTTTCACAGCTTCTGATAAATTATTGCAATTTGTAGTCAAACAAATAGATTGGTTAGATTGAGAGCGTTGCGCTGAGTTGGTTTTTTATTTGTAACTCATACAAATATTGCTGTCCCAAAATTCCCTTTGGGGGGTAAAATGGTGATGAAATAAGGAAAATTTTGGGGTTTTTTTGAAAAAAATCGAAGGGGGCATAAGTGGTTAAAAATTGAAAAAAAAAATTTTTTTTAATTTTTTTCAATGAAATATTAATTTAAAAATTTTTTATGATACACAGTTTTAAAGTTTAAGAAATTTTGTACAAAAAAGTCTTAAGGTGTTTTAAAATCCGTTCATTCGTTTAAAAGTTATGGCGGTTCGAAAATTTTTTTGCAAAAAACTTTGACCCCTGACAGTATGGCAACCCCGCATTACACGGACCTAAAACCATATTTTTTATTTTAGTTTTTACATATACTACAAGATATATTATTGCCAAAAAAAATAAAGAACTTTTTTTTTCAAGTGGCTTTTTTTTCAGAGAATGCCTCATATATTAGTACAGAAAACAAACTAATTTCTTGTGGAAAAAAGCTAGACCGTTTAAAAAACCCTAAATATACAGTTTGGCTTAAGCATTACCAATATTCAAAAATAAAATAACTCGAAAAACATATATAATATTTATTATACCCTTTATTAGGTATTTCGCCAAACTCCTCCGCCAATGTGTCTTGATATTTTTCCATAAATGGAGGGACCTACAGTTTTAAGCCGACTTCCAATGGCAGACGCTTTTTATGAGGAGCTTTTTCATGGCAAAAATACACTCGGAGGTTTGACATTGTCTTTCGAGACGCGGCCGCATGTTTATGCACGGAAATTGGAACCTATGTATTCCCGAATGGTAGTCACGCACCAACCCATTCCACTACGGCGGTCTCGAAAAACATAGTAAATATTACAAAAAAATTACCATGCACTCACTTATGCTCGCCAGTGTACATTTACATATGAATAAAAGGAGCTTCTTATGGTTTTACGATATTAGATATTTTATTAAGACTGTGAGTAGTTAGAGTTTTACCAAAGCTCATAGAGGTAACTTTTAATATACAAAAGGGGCGTATCCTATTCTGGCTCAAGGGATGCATCTTCTCTATTTTATGCGTTCTCTAGTTCAACAAAATACGTCGGACTATTAGTTGTTATTGTTGTAATAGCTAAAATGCATGCTCACAGAAAATTTTTTACAAATTCTGCTAGAAAATTCTTCTTGAACGGATGGTTATCGCATCTAGTACTGTAATTTTCATGAAGTATGCGCCAAATAAGTGGTGCAGCTTTTAAACGTCGAGCGAATTAAATGGTCATTTTCAAAGTGTTGGCGGCACAGATAAGAATTGAATAAAATAATTAGAAATAAATGCCTCATAATTTTTGCCATGGAACAAATTTAAGGGTTAGCGTCAGGAAAAAAAAAATTTGACATCCTAATAAATATGTTTTATAATATAAAAAGAAAGTAAGTTTCTTACTGTGAGCTGTGTAGATCTTATGTTCAATACTTAAAAACTGTCCATGGGTTCTCACTTCTGCTGTATTTCTATTTCCGCCCACTTATACACACATACATACGAGGTGTGTTCAAAAAGTATCGCGAATTAAGAATTTTCGCAGATTACGTATATTCGAATATCGATTTTTTTGTGGTGATATGTTGGTACTCATATCTCTCACTCATGCCGATGAGTTCGGCCATTTTGAATGTTCAGTTAATTGTTGACAGCTGCTTTGCCTGCACGTGTTACGGCTCGTCTTCGATTTTTACCTATTCAAAAAGATGGATCAAAGAACCTGTATCAAATTTTGTGTGAAAAACGAAATTAAGTGCGCGGAGGCATTCCGAATGTTGACTGTGTGATACGGAGAAGCTACTTTGGACCAAAGCAACGTTTAACGGTGATACAAAATGTTCTCAGAAGGCCGAGAAGATGTGAAGGACGAAAAGCGTGCCGGACGCAAAAAATTGATGAAGGGAAGAAATGGTTTTGGCGAATCGTCGAATCACCGTTAGAGAAGTTGCTGAGGACCTAGACATATCGATTGGCTCGTGTCATTTGATTTTTTTCAATGATTTGGGCATGAGACGTGTCGCCGCAAAATTCGTATCAAAACTGCTCAATTTCAACCAAAAGCAGCATCGTATGAACATTGATAAAGAGATGTTGGATTCTGTCCAGAGGATCATAACTGGTGACCAATCGTGGGTTTATGGTTATGACGTGGAAACCAAAGCTCATCTCAATGGAAGCTGCCGCACGAACCAATACCGAAAAAAAGTAAAAGTTTTGCTTACCGTTTTCTTTGATTGCAGGGGCGTTGTGCATCATGAGTTCTTGACACAGGGTACCACGGTCAATAAGGAATATTACCTGCAAGTTATGCGCAATTTGCGCAAAGCAATCCGCCAGAAACGCCCGGATTTGTGGAAGAACAATTTTTGAACACACCTCGATATATATCTTTATATGCATATATTCATGAAGAATTCACACTGTGGTTTCGCGAATAGCATACATATTAATGGCATATTTTCGTCAAGAAGGATCTGCACGTTGCCACTGTCCATATAAAAGCGAATAATTGCATGTTTATTTTTACACTAAAATACCAAAATAGTGTTCAAGCATTAATAGCATGAATTGTACATACCGACATACTCCAACAAGCATAGACCACTACTTTTGCAACCAAGTGGCACAAAATGGTAACAACACATGGGAATGTTCCGCTTTTGTGGCTATTTAAGTAGGTAAGTGGTCTAGAGATCTACATATGTATTTGTATGAGTTACCCTGCAGGAAATCTAAACTAGTCACAAAAATTAAATTATTGAACTAATATACGAGGCCGTACCCTTGCGTGATGACTACGTCTTCTATTGCAATAATTTCGAAACGGACTGAAAGACGATGATGGAGTTTTTTTTTCAAATTCAATAAAAATAACACACAAATGTATCACATTGAATTCATCAATTGCTGAGAGAAAAAAAATTTAATTCAATTTGTTCCAATAATCCACATTCCACAAACGAACAACACAAACAAAAGTAGGAAAAATTACATCTTTGTGAAAATTCCGTGAATGGCTTGGTAATATTGTGATTTGTGAGATTTAAACTAATCAAACTAATGAAAACGAAGTGCCGTGCGTTAAAATGTGAAAGCACAAATTAATATAAAGCCTCCAAATGCAGTTTTTTGCGTTTTTATGCCGAAGACGCCGTGGTTAGAAAGTATGTATGTGCGCGTATAATTTCTTGTGTTTGGTTGCTACCATTTCTTTCGCCTACTCTTCTTCTTCACAAACAAGTAATTCCCCTTCCTTTTGCTTGTTTATTCATCCGATCTTACGACATGGCGAATTCGGAAGGTGCAATCGTTATTCTATCATTCTTGGGTCGATACTAGTAAATTTTTCTACAGGGTTTTCATATAATTGCATATGCATATGTTATGACATATATTTATCCCACTATCGTCTATTTGTGAGGGGAACTTTGTATGCCACGTCACTAGGGGATTCGGTTGTGTTAATTTGTTTCCGTATATCACTAACCAATCTTATTGGCAGTCGAATTCTGCACAATAATTTCGCACACTCGTCCAATCAGACGTTATTCAGACGGGAACGAAGTGTCATTGGTTGATTTTTTTTGCATATCATCAACACAATCTCAGGTGACGTCAGTGACGTCAACCCATCAGCATATTCTGTCGTATTCTTCGCTCAGAGCCGAATAACGGTCTGTTAAAGAGCTCCCCTTTAAAATCTTTTCACCATGGATTACATGTATTCTCTCTCTACATTCTCTACAACGTAATTATTAAGGCCATTGGCAGAAAAATGCATGCTGCCGGCTGCTATAAAAGGCTGGCTTGAATATATAGGGTGGGCCATGTAAAATTTGCTTTTTAAATCGGCTATAAAAAAAAACCTATCAATATTTTTTCAAACTTTTTTTTTATTTTGAAGATTGAACATTGTCATTTATGAATGAAAAATAATATTGCTAAAATGACTGCCACGACTGGCTTTACAGTAGGCCATTCGATCAACCCAATTTTTAAGCACATTTTCGATTGTTTGGGCTCCAATTTCATGAATGGCAACTTCGATTTCGTGTTTTAAAGCATCAATCGTCTCTGAAAGGTTCGCATAGCATTTGTCCTTAACGGCTCCCCACAAAAATAGTCCAACGGGCTTAAATCACAGCTCCGAGGCGGCCAATTGATATTGGAATTCAAACACGGTAGCCAAAAGTTCGAGTGTAACTTTGGCAGTGTGACAAGTTGCACCGTCCTGTTGAAACCAAATGTCGTCCATGTCATCCTCTTCAATTTTTGGAAACAACTCGTTGAGCATGTCACTGTAACGCCCACCATTTACTGTAACCGCGACTCCTCGCTCATTTTCGAAAAAAATGGCCCGATGATGCCGCCAGACCAAAAACCGCACCAAACAGTGACTCGTGGTGGATGCATTTGCTTCTCTACAGTAACGTGTGGATTTTCTGAGCCCCAATTCTGACAATTTTGCTTATTGACGTAGCCACCGATGGAAAAATCAGAAAAGAAGAAGACTCACCACTTTAGAAATAGGTTTTCAATATTTCCCAATTTTGTTCAAGCGTATAGCGTCCCATTTCGTAAATGTCAAACCTTTAAGTAAATTTTGAACACATTTGACATGTCATTTGTGTTACCATTCTCAAAAAAATAGGTGGTTCAAAAAGCAAACGCTATATGGCCCTCCCTGTACTTCAGAAACATTGAGAATTGCTTAATGATACTCACTAGCTACGGAACTAGTCAAAAACATTACTTTTTCTATATGAAGTAAACATATTTTAAGGGGACGCGGTGGTCTAGAAATTTCATAAAATCGATTTTTTGTTTTTTCGATAAATCGAAAGTATAATACCTTAAGAATAACAGGGCATTAACTAGGTAAAGAGCGGTCCGTGTGCTTCTGTACTTCAAACTTTAAATTCATTTAACTCGAAACGACTTTTTTCGGCCTGGTGTTGTCAAAAAAAAAGAACTATTCAACCTAACTGAAAAATTTTAATATGTAGTGCACAACATCAGTGGCTATCGTACTATAATCATATTATTTTTTTAATTGTTTTTTAAATTTTTCATTAAAAACTAACTAAACCGCGCCATTTTGTCAACTTTTTTTTTATTCTGGTCAATTTTTTTTTATTCTGGGACATAGCTCCAGTTATGCTGATTTATAAATTTTTTGTTTTTTGTGTTTCAGATAAATAGAAGAGCCAAAATGGACAACACCATCCAAGCCCAATTTTTCGGGGGGGCAACTTCATTTTTAAATTTATTAAAATTACAAAACAAAAATTTTTTCAGTTTTGTATGTGAAAAAAGTTAAATAAAAAGCCTAAAAAATTTAAATATCGTTTTTCGTTTTGTATTGTAAAAAAAAATTCCTAAAAATACCATAAATTTTCGAGCTCTAGACCACCGGGACCCCTTGATTAAAAAATAAGTAGATAAAACCAAGCACTCGGTACAAAATTCCTTTTATTTGTCTCTCTACCGCCTACAATTCTCTCTGAAATACTCTAAAAACTAGTAGGCACATAAATAATAAATTTTTCTTTGAAGCTGTGGTATAATTTGCTTAGTTTTAATTTGAAAGTTTTTGTTAAAAAAATTATAAAGAATTTATGTTTTTTATTAACAAACAAAAACAAACTGTTTATCCTAAACCAAAATAGTTTAAGAGGATGGGTACTTTTAAATTATTTCAAACGTTTTCTTCCACACCAATTGCTTGCAAGCCTTTCATGTATCTACGATTAGCAACATGGTAACTAGTTCTTGCTTAAATATTTATGTTACTTAAACTTGATTTCTTTACAAAACATTTACATGCCCGTATATGTACATACGTCTGTTTGTGTGAATAGTATAAAATGAATAAAATTCCAACATATGGCGTCAAAGATGTGGACGTGCAGCGAATACTTGAACTTGTTGATGTAATGTAATTTTGCTATGCAGTGATAACACTCATACCTACATAAGTACAAGTATGGAAGTACATACATATATATCAGAGGTGTTTACGTAAAGCGAATATGAAAGTGAGGCAATACATATGTATGTATATGTATAGGAAAATACAATAAGTAAATCTTGAAGACCAAAAAATCTCAGGAGCAAGCTTAAATGATAATTAAGTTTTATAGTCTGCCCAATGGCCGACACTTGGACTTAAAAAATCTTTTGTGTTCCACGAAAATTATATAAGTATTACAGTTTATACTCAATGTTCTTGAGAAGCAATAATTTATGTTTTAGAAATGTTTTAATTATCCCCTCATATGAGAAACAAAGTACTACATTGGCTTTGAACTTCATAAAAGATCAAGTATACAGTGCGTCAAAAAAGTATTGGCACACTCGAAAAATCAAATTTCCCAGTGCTATAACTTTTCTTCTAATGAAAGTATAAAAAATAGAAAACGCTATTTTGGTCTCGCTACAATGTTAGGTCTCTTCTCTTCGTCTTGCTTCTCGTCAGCAAGATTCCTTCTTTATGCAGATGACGTTAAGATTTATTCGGCGACCACTAGCGATTCTGAATTGATTTAAATAATTTCATAATTTCATTTCTTTTCCGAAGAACAGGTGAATAATCCTATCTTTGTCTGTCATTCTTGATTTGATCCATGGTGCTGTGAACTATGCGGTGCTTCTTGAGAGGATTTTCTTTAATATTCTGGGCAGAGCTATGCATAGTTCGGAATTCTTCCATGTTGGCCGCTCAAAATCTCTTTATGCTCAAAATTTCTGCAGCTTTAATTGAGTTTAATAATAATAATAATAGAACTCTCGGTCGATTTCTAGAAAATCCATTTAGAATGCTGGAGACGTCAAGTTAGAGGTGTTTAAATACTTAAGTACCTAAACTTTTAGTTCTGAATTTACTACTTCTCGCTTTTTAAGGTACTAACTGTATTTATTTACTTACTTAACTTCAAGCCATGCACTTGGCTTACTTTTGAATTTTAATTGTTTCAAACTTTTCCTTTTTAATTTAATTTTATTTCATTTAAGAAAACAATTTACATAAATTAGAGGGAATTACTCTAGTTATTCTGAAATATTTCTAACTAGCTTTAACCCGCGACCCCGCTCGCGTAGGAGTAGTTTAGAGGGATTTAGGATATGTATATAAAAGAATTACAAACAATAATTTCATAGAAAATAATTTTTTATTAATAACCATAATATTACAATACCCGGCATCCGTTGCTATGCCTCGTTAAATAAAATCAAAACAACCAATCAGAAAAATATCAAGCAAAATTATTTTTATTGATTTTCTATCTCAAACCGTTTTTGAACTTTGCATTTGGGTCATAGTTGAACAGCTTATGCGGATTATGAAGTAGATAGTGGGAATGGGAAATAGGAAAAACTAAGATTTTTTAGATTAAATTTAAGCCAATATTCGATTATTAGTGACGAATGAGAGTGGTGGCGCGGCCTGGGGGCTGTGGGAAGGGAGTTCCATCATAAAAACATGCCTATAACCTTCATTGGGGGAAAATAAGTATAAAAATGTTTACGTCATTTGGTGTTGTCGTTTCGTAGAGATGCGCGGACAACGTACACACATTCACCTTTCTGGTATAGATAAGCTGAAATTATAAGCACCTAGAGAAATATATATATATTTTTTTTCTACCAAAGCAATTTTGTTTGTCGGCAAAGTCATAGCAAATATAAATTTTTTGCTGAACCAGTTTCTCGTCTCCGTCTATATCAACATACATGTAGTGTCCCAGAATAGGGTATATTCTTCACTGTCTAAGATGTTCGAAGGTGTACTACTGTGTCCAAAAAATAAGGTGACATTTGATTTTAAACTGCGCGCTTTGAAGGATTAGGAGAATTCTTTTTTTTTTTAGGTTGGTAGTACTGTGAGTGACATCTATGTCAAATTTCATGTGAAATATTCATTTACTGTTTGAGATACGCGTCGTTTTGTGAGCTGCTAAAAGTGAGTTTCTCGTTTTTTGCAATGTCGAAATTTGTTGAGCAAAGAATTTGCATTAAATTTTGTTTGCGGAATCAATTTTCTGCTGCGTTGAGGATGGTGCAGAAAGCCTTTGGTGATGAGGCTATGTCTAAAAAAATGTTTACAAGTGGTATAGTGAGTTCCAAGCCGGTCGTGAACGTGTCGAAGACGAAGAGCGTCCTGGGCGACCATCAAACTCAACTGACGAAGCTCACGTCCAACAAATCAAAGATTTGGTGTTGAAAAACCGTCGATTAACGATTAGAGACCTTGCTGATGATGTTGGCATATCGAAAGGCTCAGTCAATACCATTTTGAAGGATGTTTTGGGCCTCAAGCGCGTCAAATCTCGACTGGTACCGAAAACATTGAATTTTTTGGACTCGTAATTCGTGATCATTTCATCAAAAACTCAACCCATATCGTTCCGCAACCACCGTATTCACCTGATCTGGCACCGTGCGACTTCTGGCTGTTCAGCAGGCTCAAAAGACCGCTCCGGGGACACCGTTTTGACACGATAGAGGAGATTCAAGCCGCAACGAAGACGGAACTGAAGGCCATCCCGGAAAGTGACTACAACCAGTGTTTCGAAAATTGGAAAAAACGTTGGCATAAGTGCATTGTGTCGGGAGGGGATTACTTTGAAGGGGATGAAATTGATTTGGAAGAATAAATAAAGAATTTTCAAAATAAATACAATGTCACCTTATTTTTTGGACACAGTAGTATGCTTGTAATATGGAAATTTGGTTTCTGTTAAATGTTGTTTATTGGCTATTTTTTGATGTATTACTTTTGCAAAATCTGATAACGTACCAGCCAGCTTTGCAGTGGTTGACATAAACGGAGGCACACTACGAGTGCAAACTTGGCCGGACTGTGCATCTGTTTTTACTGCAGAATCAGTTGCCGTTTGTCATGCTATAAACATGGCCTTGGAAAATGACCGTAAAGCGCTCATATGCACCGACAGCAAATCTTTTCTACAAACAGTTCTTAACCCTCTATCCAATTCATGCACCATTAGCAGAATAAGAACTATGCTCATTGGCAAGGAGGCTACCTTACGCTTATTTTGGATACCAAGCCATATAGGAATTCACGGGAACGAGATGGTAGACAGTACGGCCAAAAAAGCCTCTTCAACACCAATAATAAGGATCCCACATGCGAAAAAAGAGATAATCTGTCAGCAATTAAACGATATCTCAACAGCAGAACGAAACTAGAGTGGCTAAACTACACCCACCACCACTACACTCCCATAAACCGAGAGCATATACAATACCCCACCGGCGTAGGGAAAACACAAATAAAACATTTGTCCCGGCTACGTCTTAACCACACTATTGACACACATCAACACATTCTGACCGGGGAGCCACCTCCAGTCTGCACACACTGCGGAGAAGCTCTCTCTTTAAACCATATATTCCACGATTGCACAGTTTTGGTAGACGCCAGAAATCATTACCTGTGGAAGAACTGGATTAAATTGTTAAAAACCCCTACATCCGATAATATCATCGCTATTAACAACTTTATAAAGCACATCCGAGACCGAATTTGAATTAAGTATAATTTTTCCGTATTTAGTTTTAAGTATATAAGTTTATAAGTACAAGCATATTTCATTTTATTGCTACACAAGCATTCTAGTCCTACTGTTTTTTAAATATTTTTGTAGAGCTGCTAATCGTGGCAGCTAATGCTCTTTTTCAATATTAACGTAATTAATTTAGTTTAATTTGTTAATAAATAATAATAATAAAATAATAAGTACTTTTGCAACTATGTTATGTCTATGTGTATTAGGGCGGGTCGATTTAAAAATCGCTCATTGCTCTGTGAAAATCGTATTCTATGGATCAAAATAAGAAGCTTTGCCGAAGGATCCATACCTCTAAAACGAATTCTGATGTCCTCCAATTTGGGTCGAAAGAAAAATCCCACTTTGACCCATGTAGAGTGCTCCAATCGAGTCCAAATATATGACCGACCCCCACTAACTTTGGACGGCCGATCCACCCATGCCAGTGGCACACCCCCTGGAACTCCCCTGGGGGTTCCCCATACAATCATTTCAAAATATCACCATTTTTGGCCTTTACATGAGAAAAGAAACTAAAAAGTTCGACCCAAATTGGGGGACATCAGAATTCGTTTTAGAGGTATGGTTCCTTCGGCAAAGTTTCTTATTTTGATCCCTAGTATATGATTTTCACAGAGCAATGGGCGATTTTTTGCCTCCCCACAAATCGACCCGGCCTAATGTGTATGTATACTCTGTGCCTGCGAGAATTTGGCATCCTGCAGTTATGTGGTTTGTTTGTTTGTTTGTTAACAGTAATAGTAGCCCGCCAGTGTCGGGTATATCACCTGTCATCTTCGTCTAGCTCATCTAGGGGTAGGCCCAGGATATATGCTGTTTCGGCGGGATGGGTCCAGTGGGAGAGGGGTGTTAGATGAGTCGGTTTTAGGGGGCATGTGAAAAGGTGGTTAGTGTCGTGCGGGGTGCCTTCACATGCCGGACATATGTTTGGTATGTCGGGGTCGATTCTGGATAAGTAGGAGTTTAACCTGCTACAATATCCAGAACGTAATTGTGCCAGTGTTACACGTGTCTCACGAGGAAGCTGGAGCTCTTCATCTGCTGTAGGTGGTGGTTGGACTCCGATTACGGCATTCACAGGACGGGAGCTTAAGAAGGTGGTGACGGTCTCCCGGTGAATGTCGTTTATTGACTGTCTAAATACTGTCAGGTCCAGTAGATTGCGGTCAGTTTTGTCCTGGATTTCGGCAGCGTAGTCTAAGAGATGTCTCGTGGCGTGCCTGGGAGGCGGCTCAGGCTCAAGCAGATGTCTGCAGGGGTGAAACCTGCGGTAACATCCCAGCAGGAACTACTTGCTGAGCAGTTTGTTATGCTCCATGACTGGGAGCATTTGTACCTCGTTGTGTAGGTGTTGAACCGGGGACATCAGAAAGCAACCGCTCGCTGTCCGAATGGCAGTATTTTGGCATGTCTGAAGCTTTGTACACTGCGTGTCACTAGTTCCACGCGACCAGACAGGCGCTGCATAGTTTAGAACCGGCCGTACAATTGCCTTAAATGTCGATAGCAACAGTTCTTTGTCTTTGCCCCAAGTGCTGCCGGCAAGCGATTTGAGGACCTTGTTGCGGTTTTGGACTTTAGTGGCAATTGCGGTTGTGCGCGCTGCGCAAACTGTCAAAGGTTACACCCAAAATTTTGGGGTTGTTTACTGTCGGTATTGGTGTGTCATCGACTTTTACCTTAAGGGACAGTTTGACCTCCTTTGTCCAGATGGTGAAGAGGGTCGCCGTGGATTTAGTGGGGGAAAGTTGGAGGTTCCTCGCAGTGAAAAAGCGAGAAAGGTCGGTGAGGTAGTTGTCACTTTGGAACACAGGCCATCGATGTCATTGCCCGACGCCATTATCGTACAGTCGTCAGCGTATGAGACCAGGGAAACTCCCGCTGGTGGTTGGGGGAACTTCGAGATATAGAAGCTGAACAGCAAGAGAGAAAGGACAACACCCTGCGGTACACCTTGCTTTATCTTCCTCTGCTTTGATGTTTGATCTCGAAAAGTCACTGACGAGTGACGACCGCTCAGATAGTTTGCGGACCACCTCTTCAGCCCTGGCGGGAGTGTCGACTGATAAATATCATCTAGTAGCGTGGAATGGCTGACTGTGTCGAAAGCCTTCTCCAGGTTCAACGCTACTAGGACAGTCCTCTCGCAGGGGCGGTTTTGGTTAAGCCCGCGATTTATCTGGGCGTTTATGGCGGTAAGTGCAGTGGTGGTGCTATGCACTCGTCGGAAGCCGTGCTGATGCGGGGCTGGGGTCAGGTGTTTCGTGAAGAGTGGGAGTAGAAGGGCTTCAAGTGTCTTCACTACTGGGGAAAGGAGAGTTATCGGACGATAAGATTCCCCTTGGTTGGGATGATGAGAGTGGCCAGGGACAAATTGAAGACCCTTGTGAAAAATCCTACTCCCAAAGGTCCCAGGTGCTTCAGCATCAGAGCGTTTAGTCGTCAGGGCCAATGGCTTTGGATGTTTTCGATTTGTTGATGGTACTTGTCAGGGATGATGAGAGTGGCCAGGGACAGATTGAAGACCCTTGTGAAAAATCCTACTCCCAAAGGTCCCAGGTGCTTCAGCATCAGAGCGTTTAGTCGTCAGGGCCAATGGCTTTGGATGTTTTCGATTTGTTGATGACCCCCTGAACCTCATCACCGGAGAAAGTAAGTGGCGCACTGTCGTTCGTCAGTTTGTGCAGCCTTCTGGTAGCACGACGCTTGAATTTGTCGGCCGGAGGATGCAGTATAAAAAGCCGGCTAAAATAGCTCGCGCATCTCTTCGGGTCCGACGAAGTACAACCGTTGAAGGTGATGGTCACCTTGTCGTTGTGCTTCGTCGGTGGACCAGAACTTACTCCCCCCAGAGGTGAGGCTACAGGTCTTCAGGTGCTCAACCCATTTAGTCCGCTTGTGTTGGTCTACCAGTTGCCGGATCTCCAAATTGAGATCCCTTAAGCGGGGATCCCCGGGATCGGTCTGGCGTAGGTGGTTATGTGGTCTATTGTTTCTGTGTATATTTGGCGTCTTCGACATTTGCCCTTAGTTAAAATCGTATCTTCGATTATGTATTTTTGATAGCTTTTGGTGATTACTTGATCTTGAACGGTGATTATGAATCCTTCCGCTTCAGGATGAAGATCTCTTCTATGAAGCCAAGGTATAACTGTTCATTTTGTCAATACTTGGGTATTCTATAATGAATGAGGTATAACACCTTTTAAAATTTGGATATTTGGAAGGTTTTGGAAATCAATGAATTTTCTTCCTCCTTCTAGTCTTGGTATTGTAAGTCTTTGTGTGCATGAGTTGGGGTGAAGTTTTCTATATTTGGTAAATTGTCTTCTTGTTGTTCTTTCTTTCTTTTTTTGAGCCGATTCAACTTGCACGCTTTTGCTCTTAAAAAATAAAAGCATTGCATTTTCCAAAGCCAGAAAAAAGTCAGAGTAAATAAAAAATTATAAATCTATATATATAAATGTGAAAATCTGTCCCTATGTTCGCTTATAACTCGAGAATGGCTGAACGGATTTATCTTATCTTGGTCTTGAATTATTCGTGGAGGTCTAGGGAAGGTTTAAAAGGTGAGAAAAATTCGAATAATTGCCGGGAAAATGGTCAAAACGTGGACCCGGGTAACCTTTGGTTGTGTATGTACAATATGGGTATCAAATGAAAGCTGTTGATAAGTGCTTTGATACGGGGTAATTTTCATACCTATTGATGACTAGGGTCTTGAAATATATGCCAAAACGTGGACCCGTCTTTTCTTTAAACCGAATTAAACCAAACTTACACACATTGTTAAGGAGGTATTGAAGATGGTTTCCGTATAGTTTGGATACCTATTGGTAGATACGGTCTCGAGATATAGGTCAAAACGTGGACCCGGGTAACCTGGGGATGTGTATGTACAATATGGGTATCAAATGGAAGCTGTTGGTGAATGCTTTAGTTCAGAGTATTTCCATCCGCTCCGTGACTAGGGTCTCGAGATAGAGACCAAAACGTGGACCCTAGAATATGTTTGTACAATATGGATATCAAATGAAAGCTGTGGTTAAGTGCTTTAATACGGGTTAATTTTCATACCTATTGATGACTAGGGTCTCTCAATATATATTTCAAAACGTGGACCCGCCGTGTCTTTAAACCGAATTGAACCGAACTTACACACATTGTTAAGTAGGTATTGAAGATGGTTTCCGTATAGTTTGAATACCTATTGGTAGATAGGGTCTCGAGATATAGGTCAAAACGTGGATCCGGGTAACCTTCGGACGTGTTTGTACAATATGGGTAGCAAATGGAAGCTGTTGATGATTTCTATAGTATAGAGTATTTTTCATACCGTTCCGTGACTAGGGCCTCGAGATAGAGACCAAAACGTGGAGCCTAGAATGTGTTTGTACAATATGGATATCAAATGGAAGCTGTTGGTGAATGCTTTAGTTCACAGTATTTTTCATGCCGCTCCGTGACTAGGGCCTCGAGATAGAGACCAAAACGTGGAGCCTAGAATGTGTTTGTACAATATGGATATCAAATGGAAGCTGTTGGTGAATGCTTTAGTTCACAGTATTTTTCATGCCGCTCCGTGACTAGGGCCTCGAGATAGAGACCAACACGTGGACCCTAGAATGTGTTTGTACAATATGGATATCAATTGGAAGCTGTTGGTGAATGCTTTAGTTCCGAGTATTTTTCATGCCGCTCCGTGACTAGGGCCTCGAGATAGAGACCAACACTTGGACCCTAGAATGTGTTTGTACAATATGGATATCAATTGGAAGCTGTTGGTGAATGCTTTAGTTCAGAGTATTTTTCATGCCGCTCCGTGACTAGGGTCTCGAGATATAGGTCAAAACGTGAACCCGGGTAACCTTCGGATGTGTATGTAAAATATGGGTATTAAATGGAAGCTGTTAGTGAATGCTTTAGTACAGAGTATTTTTCATGCCGCTCCGTGACTAGGGCCTCGAGATAGAGACCAACACGTGGACCCTAGAATGTGTTTGTACAATATGGATATCAATTCGAAGCTGTTGGTGAATGCTTTAGTACAGAGTATTTTTCATGCCGCTCCGTGACTAGGGTCTCGAGAGATAGGTCAAAACGTGGACCCGGGTAACCTTCGGATGTGTATGTACAATATGGGTATCAAATGGAAGCTGTTGGTGAAAGCTTTAGTACAGAGTAGTTTTCATGCCGCTCCGTGTCTAGGGCCTCGAGATAGAGACCAACACGTGGACCCGGATAACCTTCGGATGTGTATGTACAATATGGGTATCAAATGGAAGCTGTTGGTGAAAGCTTTAGTACAGAGTAGTTTTCATGCCGCTCCGTGACTAGGGCCTCGAGATAGAGACCAACACGTGGACCTTAGAATGTGTTTGTACAATATGGATATCAATTGGAAGCTGTTGGTGAATGCTTTAGTGCAGTGTATTTTTCATGCCGCTCTGTGACTAGGGTCTCGATATATAGGTCAAAACGTGGACCCGGGTAACCTTCGGATGTGTATGTTCAATAGGGGTATCAAATGGAAGCTGTTGGTGAATGCTTTAGTTCAGAGTATTTTTCATGCCGCTCCGTGACTAGGGTCTCGAGATAGAGACCAAAACGTGGTGTTGAATAAATAAATAAATAGTATGAGAATAAAGAAATAAATAATATGAAAACCATATCTTTTCTGTTCTAAACCATATCTATTCTATTTTAGTGTGCCCAGCGAAGCGGGCCGGGTTTGCTAGTAGTTTTAATAATAGGCTTATTAAATGAAAAATATATATGTTTTAATAAGCGTTAATGCATACATATACAACAATTGATTGTAATAAGATATTTTTGCAAGAAAAAATAAGCCCGTGAGGTTCTGTACACTAGACAGGGCTAGTTTACTGGGGCGGCAGCATTTGGTCGGGGAAGACCCGAGTCATTCCGGTAACACAGAACCGGCTGCCATGGGAATGAAGGTCGATAATAACGCTGTGCTTGGATTTTCAACTATTGTTCTTGGGTTTTGATAGTTGATCTAATATAGGTGGGGTCTTCTGAGTTCAATAGCTTTTCCAGTTTTGTCAGATTGTATCGAGTTTTTGAGAAAACACATTAATCAATTATACCTGTGGAAACTATATACAGGGTGGCTGATGAAAGCCGCTACCAAAAAAAATTGAATAACTTTTTTCTTTTTAAGTTATCTGTTCCATTTTTGTTTTAATTTGCAGATTGATCTTTAAAATTTATTAAAATGGATAACTGGGACACGCAAACAAGAATTTGGATAGTCCGCCGCTATCACGCACTGGAGTCCGTAGTTTTGGTACAGAGAGAGTACAGGCGGATGTTTGGCGGCGATCCCCCGAGCAGATAGACCATAATGAGACTGGTGAATAATTTTGCTGAGCAAGGAACAGTCGCAAGAAGGTCTTATCATCGAAACCCACCAGTTCGGACGGAGGAAACGATCGCTGCTGTAGCTGCAGCTATACAAAGCAATCCAAAGGTTTCAACAAGAAGCTTATCTGCTCAACTTGGTGTCAGCCGACAGTCTTTGCAAACAATAATGCACAAAGATTTAGACTTATGTCCCTACAAAATTCAAATGGTTTACAAACTGAATGCAGCAGACTTGCCGATTCGCTTGAAATTTTGCCAGAAGATCCTGCAAATGGTGGAAGAAGACCAAAACATGTTAAACTGCCTTTTCATGTCTGATGAGGCCCATTTCGATTTAAACGGCAATGTGAACAAACAAAATTGTCGAATATGGAGTACTTCTAACCCACAGATACTCCACGAGACGGAATTGCATCCTCTTCGCGTGACAGTGTGGTGTGCGGTTTCTTCACGCTGTATTGTCGGGCCTTATTTTTTTGAAGAAAATGGTCACACCGTTACGGTTACTGGAGACCGATATTTGAAAATGCTGAAAGAATTTTTCTATCCAGAACTACGCCGAAAGGGAATTCCTTTCAACTCTGTGTGGTTTCAAAAAGATGGGGCAACGTCTCACATAGCCCAGACTGTTATGACAGAGTTGCGACGAAAATTTCCCAATAAACTGATTTCAAGAAACTCCGAATTTCGTTGGCCCCCCAGGTCGCCTGACCTTACTGCACCTGACTTTTTCTTGTGGGGTTTATGTAAACAAGAAGTTTATAAAACAAAGCCAACAAATTTGGATGAACTAAAACAATCCATTCGGGCAACAATTGCGGCTATTCCTGTCGCAACTCTCAAAGCAGCAATGAACAACTTTTTACTAAGATGCCGCACTTGTGTCAATGAGCATGGGGGGCATTTAAATTCAATTATTTTTAAAACTAGTTAAGCTACATTTAATAAAATTTAATGACCTTCAACTTGAAAAAAAAATAAATGATTTCCATACACTAAAAAAAAGTTATTTGAGTTTCTTAATGTAGCAAAATTCATCAGCCACCCTGTATATAACTTGCTCGTTTCTTCGTATATTATAAATGCATACAGATTTAAATATTATAGTTCAAATTTCAAAATGTATAGTGCAAAAATTATAATGAGCTCTCAACGCTCTGAAGGGAAATTTGCAAATACCGTTTGTTTACATTCTAATAAACGGGGGCGCCATTTAATTTCGAAGTCCCCAATTAAGTAAGATCAACAATAAAAGTATTTGAACTCATCGATGTGTTGACGCTTCCAATATAGAACCACTGAGGTAGTTGTTGTGGTGGCATTCCAACAGAAACGCATGTTGTTGTTGTAGCAGTTTGACAAGCCCTGGCGGACGCTATGAAGTCACCGGCCAGCGTCATCAATCTCACCTAACGGTATGCCCAAGAAACATGTTGTCTCGACGGGGTGGGTTCAAAGGCACAGAGGTGTTAGATGAGTGGGTAACAAAAATTGCTTGATGAACATGATGCTACATACTCTTTAACAAGAAACATACTCGCCTCACTATATAGGTGGTGTTCGGGTGACATCAGAAGTCATCCCGTCACAGATCCGAGTACGATTTCGGGCGAACTGTCGAAGTTGACACCCAGTAACTTTGGGTTGTTGAAAGTCGAAAAGGGTTTGTTTGTTTGTTTAACAGTATCATGGACTTGTTCTTATGTCCTCGTTATAAACAGCGTCATCGTAGATGTAATAGGGAAAGAGTGCTAGGTTCCATGCATAACAATTGTCAGAGTTTACTTATCCTCCTCTGTTTAAACGTTTGATCTGAAAATATTACGAATGATTGCCAACGACACGGATAATTCGCCGACCACCTTGTTGTTGTTGTTATATCAGCATGAACATTATCCATACATGAACGGGGAATGCTGCAGGAGTGGCAGTCCTTGGCCAGATATAAATCCGGGTCGTTCCGTTAACGTAGACCGACGACGACCACCAGTTGCTGTCGTTGTTGTTGTAGGAGCATAAACATGCATATACGGGGAATGCTGCTGAAGTGACAATCCTTGACCGGATTTAAGTCCGGGTCGTTCAGGTTACGTAGAACTGACTGTCGTGCGAACGACGCCATTCAATACTGGAGAAAGGGTGGAATTCTTAAGGACTACAAAGGGCGGTTTTAATTAGGCATAGGTAGAGTGAGGTGTTTCGTGAAAAATGCAAGTAGTAAGACGTAAAGTGTTGAAGTCACTGTAACAAACATCGATTTATTGTGATGGCACAACCTAATGTAAATTCATGTGATATGTACACATATGTATGTGTGTGTTTGTTGCAGTGACATGCAAAATGAACAAGACAAATTGCTTTGGTTAAAACGAGATAGCTTGTATTAATGCATAGTAGGCTTTGATTTTATTACATAAATACCTAATTCCTAAGACTCCTTATGTATACATATGTATGAATTATAGCGGGACTTATGTTTTTATTTCTTTGTCTTGATTTGAATTTGTCGGTTAAGACGCGTTCAATTGGTATATGAGTTTCAGCGGTGACGGGTCGAAGTAGTAGACAGAATATTAAAATAAAGAAATTGATGAAATAAGTAAAACGTGGTGGACTTTTATTTTGTTGAATTGGAAGTGTTTGAAAATCAATTGAATATTTTAACAGGTTATGGGCCCAGACACAAATTGTGGTCATATCGTGTGTCTGGCTTAATTAAAGAAAGTGTTGCGTTCGGTTGAAGAGATAAATAAATAAAAGTGGTGCATCCGACCATATGGTAAATGATAAAAGTTTACTGCTAAACTGTACTGAGTTGGAACAGCCAATTAAAATTGCAATTGCCAAGAGTGAGGAATATATATACGCAACAGCTATGGGCACGATGAAGATGAAAAACTCCTGGCAGTCAAATGTAACGCTTAAAAAGGTCTTATACTGTGAGAATATTCCACAAAACTTACTATCGGTAAGAAAAATGATGGATGCCGGCATGAAGGTTGTATTTTCGACAGGAGGTGTGGAAATATCAAAAGGTGGAGAGGTACTTTTTAAAGGTATGTGTTCTATTAATATTCCTGTTATAGAATTTGAAGTTTGTTGTAGAGCATTTATAACAGACAAAATTAATTAAAGCTCATACCAATTGTGGCATGAACGATTGGGTCATATTAGTAAAGGGAAATTAATAGAAATGAAACGAAATAAAATGTGTGAGGATACAGAGTTATTAGATAGTACTAAAATTGATAATGATGTCTGTGAGGCTTGTATAAAAGGAAAACAAGCACGATTGCCATTTTCAAAGTTTAAAGATAAGGACTATATAAAAAGGCCATTGTTTATAATACACTCAGATGTATGTGGTCCGATTACACCTCCTACAGTTGATGGTAGAAATTACTACGTAATTTTTGTTGATCAATATACACATTATTGTGTAACATACTTGATAGCCCATAAGTCAGATGTGTTTGCTCATTTTAAAGACTTTGTTGGAAAAAGTGAAAATCATTTTAATCTAAAATTAGTAAATTTGTATGTCGATAATGGTAGGGAATATTTATCAAATGAGATGAGAGAGTATTGTGTTGAAAAGGGTATAAGCTACCATTTAACAATTCCGCATACACCACAATTGAATGGTGTATCTGAGCGTATGATAAGAACTATAACTGAAAAGGCACGAGCTATGATAAATGGAACAAAATTAGATAAATGTTTTTGGGGAGAAGCTGTGTTGACAGCTACTTATTTAATAAACCGAACCCCAAGTAATGCTCTATATGATAAGAAAAAAAACTCCTTTTGAGATGTGGCATAGTCGAAAGCCAAACTTAAAATATTTGAAAGTTTTTGGATCTACAGTTTATATGCACAACAAAACAAGAAAGAGAAAATTTGATGAAAAATCTTTAAAATGTATACTTGTTGGTTACGAAACAAATGGTTATAAGTTATGGGTGTTAGAGGAAAATAAGTTTGTTGTAGCCAGAGATGTAGTTGTAGATGAAATTAATATGACTAACACAGAGATTTTGGAAGTTGAAAGCCCTGAAAGTGGTTGGGCTATCCAGAATGATAGTATGGATCAGCAAAATGAATCACAGCATGAAAGTAATGAAAATATGAAAGTTAATGTCCCGAATGAGAGTAGGGAAAATAGAATATTCCAGAATGAAAGTAAGGAAGATGAACAGGGTGACTTTCAAAATGATAATTTCCTGAAAGAAAGTAAGGAAGAAGATGAGCCTAAATTCCAGAATGAAAGTAAGGAAGATGAACAGGGTGACTTTCAAAATGATAATTTCCTGAAAGAAAGTAAGGAAGAAGATGAGCCTAAATCCCAGAATGAAAGTATGGAGAAAAATATTGAAGTGAGACGAAGTGATAGGCTGAGAGATAGACCACCAAAATCTTACAGATTTTTGGATTTGGATAGTTGCCTACTATACTCACAAATGTCTTTTTCTGATGTACCAAACAATTATGATGAGATAAAAGACAGGCATGACAGATTAAAATGGGAAAAGGCAATTAAAGCAGAACTAGATTCTCATATATTGAATGAGACATGGATTATAGTTGATAATCCGAAAAATAAAAATATTATTGATTGTAAGTGGGTTTTCACAATCAAGGAAGATGAAATGGGTAACCCTGTCAGATGCAAAGCTAGACTTGTTGCTCGCGGTTTTACACAAAAATATTTAACTGACTATGATGAGACTTTTGCTCCGGTAGCAAGAATATCAAGTTTTCGAATTATTCTGTCTTTATCGAATCAATTTGAATTAAAAGTTCATCATATGGATGTGAAAACGGCATTTTTAAATGGAAAATTGAAAGAGGAAATTTATATGAAAATTCCTCAAGGGTTACCATGCGAAGATGATAAAGTGTGTAAACTAAATAAATCAATTTATGGTCTTAAACAGGCAGCTAGATGTTGGTATGAAATGTTTGAAAAGACATTACAAGAAATTGGATTTGTTAGCTCAGAAGTAGATCACTGTATTTATATATTGGATAAATCTGAAGTAAAGAAGAATATTTATTTATTATTATATGTCGATGATTTAGTCATAGCAACATACGACTTAGCAACAATGTCAAGGTTTAAAGATTATTTAATGGGTAAATTCAGAATGACTGATTTAGCTGAAATTAGACATTTTATCGGAATAAAAGTTAGTAGACAAAATAATAAAATTGAACTTAGTCAATCGGCTTATATCAATAAAGTCTTGGAAAAATTTGGCATGGATGGTTGTAATCCAGTTAATACTCCACTTCCAAGTAAATTGGATTATGAAAATTTAAATTCAGATGAAATATATAATGCGCCATGTCGAAATTTAATTGGATGCCTAATGTATATAATGTTATGTACTCGGCCTGATTTAAGTACATCAATTAGCATTTTAAGTAGATATACGAATAAGAATAATAAAGAACTATGGCAGTGCTTAAAAAGGGTATTGAGGTATCTGAAAGGTACAATTAATCTAAAACTAACTTTTGTAAGAAATGAAGATTTTGATAACATTTTTACTGGTTATGTCGATTCCGACTGGGCCGGAAATGAAAACGATAGGAAAAGTACTACAGGGTATTTATTCAAAATGTTCGACTCATGTCTAATTTGTTGGAATACGAAGAAACAAAATTCTGTTGCAGCATCGTCGACTGAAGCTGAATATATGGCGTTATTTGAGGCCACTAGGGAAGCTATGTGGTTGAAATCACTAGCAAATAGTATTAAATTAGACTATGAGCAACCCATAAAAATATTTGAAGACAATCTAGGATGTATTAGTATTGCTAACAATCCTACGTACCATAAAAGAACTAAACATATCGATATCAAATATCATTTTTCTAGAGATCAAATTGAAAGAAAACTAATTTTTCTTGAGTATATTCCTACAGGTAAACAATTGGCTGATATTTTAACCAAACCATTACCAGGACCACGATTCACCGATTTAAGAGATCAACTTGGACTGATGATTTAAACTCTTTTTATTACAACTAATATATATTTATAGTTATTAAACTACTAAACTTTTGTATATTTACATTTTTTTAATTACTTAATGATTTAAAGTTTGTCAGATTTGAACTATATTGGTCTGATTGGGTTTTACTGGGTTTTCCCAATCCATGCAACAAATGTTGGACCATAATTGTATGATTCCCCAGAGTACTCGACCTGCCACCGCTTAACATTTAGTTTAGTCATTAATGTTATCATATTTGTATGTTTCCATATAACTTCTGTTTCTTGTTAATTTTGAGGAGGTGTGTTGAAGTCACTGTAACAAACATCGATTTATTGTGATGGCACAACCTAATGTAAATTCATGTGATATGTACACATATGTATGTGTGTGTTTGTTGCAGTGACATGCAAAATGAACAAGACAAATTGCTTTGGTTAAAACGAGATAGCTTGTATTAATGCATAGTAGGCTTTGATTTTATTACATAAATACCTAATTCCTAAGACTCCTTATGTATACATATGTATGAATTATAGCGGGACTTATGTTTTTATTTCTTTGTCTTGATTTGAATTTGTCGGTTAAGACGCGTTCAATTGGTATATGAGTTTCAGCGGTGACGGGTCGAAGTAGTAGACAGAATATTAAAATAAAGAAATTGATGAAATAAGTAAAACGTGGTGGACTTTTATTTTGTTGAATTGGAAGTGTTTGAAAATCAATTGAATATTTTA